>CAUYTI010032742.1:0-102856 GCA_963575145.1 Galago senegalensis | reverse complement strand
CAGCATCCCTGAGCGCCCCCAATCGCAGCATCCCTGAATGCCCCCAATCTCAGCATCCCTGAGCGCCCCCAATCGCAGCATCCCTGAGTGCTGACACATTTGCTCCCGGTGGATCTTATTCTGTAGTGATTAATTAACTTTTCCACTAACATACTTAAGCAGACTCTGTGTCCTAAGGGCATTCTAATTAATTCATTTTTCACTCTGAATAATGTAGTTTTTCTAAAGGGAAGCCACCTGACTGAGAGTATTGATGGATTCTTTAAAATCTTCTGGCAGTTTGTTTATGTTCTGCATTGGAATGTGACAACGTCAAAATATTAGCTTTCAATCCCTCAAATGATTTTTAGGAAGACTTCCCCTCCACCCCTGACCTCTCCTATTCCATTTCAAGGCCAGCCATCCTCAGAAAGCTACTCCTGAGCAGTAGCGACCCTTCTCCACCCTGACGTGGAAGTCTCAGCTCCTCAGAGTAAGGGTGGTGTTTTCTCTGCACTCTCGGGACCACCTTTGTCTTTCTTGGATTTCTCATTGGGCTTTCCCATTGAAAGACAGAAAAAAGAGCCAAGAAAATTCAGTTTTCAGAAGAAATAACTCCTTGATGTAGAGTTATAATTTAGGATTTCTTGCTGAAAGATCAAATTGTCCTTTAATTTGCACATGTGTGTGCATATGAGTTCCTCTGGCCAGGGGAACTTGCATGTGACACTTACTGGAGTCAAGCTACTGGCTTTTCTTAGCATAACAAAAAAAGTAGGAACAAGTAATATAGTTAAGCTCCCCACCAAAAAGAGCAAAAAGAGTTTCTTTCTTTCTTTTTTTTTTTTTCTTTGAGATAGAGTCTCAAGCTGGGTAGAATGCCATGGCATCACAGCTCACAGCAACCTCAAACTCTCAAGCTTAAGTGATTCTCTTGCTTCAGCCTAAGCAGCTGGGACTACAGGCACCCACCACAATGCCTGGCTATTCTTTTTGTTGTTGTTGCAGTTTTCATTGTTGTTTAGCTGGCCCAGGCTGGGTTTGAACTCGCCAGCCTCGGTGTGTATGGCCAGCACCCTACCCACGGGCCCTGCCCCCAAAAGAGTCATTATTTTCATTTCTTCAACTGAGATATTTGGCTGGACTCCTTTTTAAATAGTAAGAAGTGATACAAGGACTAGGTACCAATCTGGGTAATATTTTGTTGGCAAACCTGTGACCCCCAAACTAAGGCTGAGTTAACAGCAACCACCAAGCAAAAACTTCAGTCTGCTCAGAGATCTTTCTGTGAGCCCCAGAGCGGTTTGGTCACTCTTCTCAGCTCCCTTCCTCTCTCCCACTCCTACTCCCAGCAGCCACCACCCACTTGTCTTTATAAAGTAGAGCACAGGGTTAAACCCCTGGGTGTGGACTTACCTGTAATGTGGTAGCTCACTTGGCGATTAACATGGGCCGTGTCTCTGTCCCAGGTGCTGAGGACGGCCACCACCTCCCCGGGTGGGTCACTCTCCTTCACATTCCCTCTGTACACCTCATGGGCAAAGACTGGGGCATTGTCATTTATATCTGTCACCTTAACAGAAACCACAGTGGTGGAAGAAAGAGAGAATGCCTCTCCAAGGTCAGAGGCCAGCACGCAGAAGGTGAATTCAGGGTCTGTCTCATGATCCAGGTCCTTCAGGGTACTGATCCAGCCAGTGTTGCTGTCAATGCTGAATGCCTCCATGACCTTCTCTGGCTGGGAATCTGAGTGCAAGGAGTAAGTGACCTGCCCGTTGGCTCCCCAATCCACATCTCTTGCTCTCACCTGTGTGAGTTTGGTGCCGACGGGCATCCCTTCCATGATGATGGTCTCGTAGCTTGAAGTTTCAAAGACTGGCTTGTTGTCATTCAAGTCCAATACCTTGATATCGACATCCACAGTAAACACGATGTCTATCTTGTCCAGGGGAATGGTGGCTGCTGCTTTAAAGTGGAAAGCTGGGGTAGCTTCGTGGTCAAGGTGCTTGTCAAGCTTAATCGTGCCTGTTTCCTGTTCTATGATGAAGACGCCCCCTCTGTTATTTTCGGGCAGTTCCCCATTAACTGTGCTGAACCGGACATTCTGACTGGGCAGAACCCTCAGGGTGTCCACGGTGGTCCCAATGGCTGTATCCTCGGCAATTGCAAAGGAGTACTGAGACTGGGTGAATGAAGGCAGAAGTGTTTCAGGGGGTAAGACGTGGATGTAGACAGGGATGAGGGAGTGCTTCACCGGGATGCCCCCATCTACTGCTTTGACAAAGAACGACAACACTGTATTTTTCAGCTGATTAAAATTGCCTTTTGTGACCATCCAGCCATTGTCAGGATCCATCTCCAGGAGGTCAGCCACGGAGACTGAGGCCTCGCTATAGAGGGAGTACGTAATCCTTGAATTTGCTCCATCATCTGGGTCCATGGCTTGCACTTGAGTGACCAAGTGGCCCCTCCCAACATCTGCCCTGACGCTAGCTCTGTACTCCACTGTCAGGAACTGGGGGGCATTGTCATTTTCATCCACAACAATCACCCGCACGGTGCAGAAACTTGTTCTCCCTCCACCATCAAGAGCTCTCAAAAAAATACTGATATCTCCTTCCAGAGGGTTTTCCCGGTCTAGCCTTTCCGTGGTGACAACCTGCCCATTGCTGTCAATGAGGAACCGATCCTTGGCAAAGTCGTTGATGATGGCATAGCTGACCTGTCCGTACGTCCCTGGATCCCCGTCTGTGGCTCGAACGTGAATTACCTTTGTCCCAGCAGCTGCATTCTCTCTCACCTCAGCTACGTATGTACTTTGTGAGAAGGCAGGGCTGTAGAGATTAGCCCCAAGTACCCTGATATGCACCTGAGCCGTGCTGGTGAACAATCCGTCAGAGACTGACACATTGAGACTGTACAGAGGCTCCATCCGCTGCTTACGGTGGCTGGACAGTGTGATGACTCCACTCCTGCTGTCCATCAGAAAGCTCGTGCGGTCATTCCCAGAGAGAATGCTATACTCCAGCCGGTCAAAGTCGGAGCTATCGGCATCAGAGGCTTGCACACAGGTTACAAAATGGCCCCGTGGGGCTAATTCACTTACATATGACTCATAAATGAGTTGATTAAAAACTGGAGGGTTGTCGTTTATGTCAGAGATGTGGATGTGAACCAGAACCTCGCTGCTCAGAGATGGGAAGCCACTATCTGTTGATCTGACTTTCAAAGTACAGTATTGTACTGACTCATGGTCCAGCATCCGTGCTGTCAGGATCAAGCCACTTGTGCTGTCTATGTGAAAATAATCGGTGCTATTGAAGGTATCCTGGACAATCTGATAATGTACCATCTTGTTGTTTTCTGAGTCTGCGTCAGTAGAGACAACTTGCAAAACTGGTGTCCCAATAAGAGATGCTTCTGATAATGTTGTATTGTATGTGGGCTGATCAAAAATAGGTGGGTTGTCATTTACGTCATTGACCAGCAAGTCAACGGTGACTTCAGCCCTAGCACCAGTCAGGGCATCACTGGCTCTTATCATCAGCTTATAAACAGATGTAGCTTCATAATCCAAAGGGCTAACAACTTTTAGGACCCCAGTGTCAAAGTCAACGTTAAATTGTTTGAAAGGATCCCCATCAATAATGATGTATATGATGCCTTGACCTTCTGGACTTGTAGCATTGATGCTTAGAATAGGGGTATCTACCCTGATGTCTTCATCAACAGATGCTGTATAAAAAGGCTTATCAAACACGGGCATTGCTTTGTTGACGATAGTGATGGGGAGTTCCACAGATGTAGACAAAGAGGGCTTTCCACCATCCTTTGCTAGAATGGTAACTCCATACTCAATGTTGGACAAGTCAGAGTTGAAGGCTTCTTTTAAAATAACATTCCCTGAATTAGGGTTAATTTCAAAGTGGCCATAGTCATCCTGTAGGACATAGGTCACTTCTCCATTCGCACCTTTGTCTTTGTCAATGGCTGTCACCTGGTAGATCAGAGTCCCGGGCTCAGCATCGACTTGCACAGCAGCGTAGTAAGGGAGCCCCACAAAGACTGGAGAATTGTCATTTATGTCCTCGATGCTAACCCTGACCACCACCCTGGCCACACGCAGAAGGTCCAGCTCGCGGCTGGCTTCCACCACCAGCTCATATATCTCTTGCTCTTCACGGTCAAAGGGGACTCCAGTGGTCTGAATGACTCCTGAGGTAGACTTGATCTTGAATTTATTTCCTGGGTTTAAGATGCTGTATTTTAAGGGCTCATTAAGGCGATTTCCAACTGCATTGACAATAGCAACTTTGGTTATGTTTGTGTTGTTCTCTGAGATTGACGTAGAGTAAAAGCTTTGTGTAAAGTGGAGGCCGCTGTCCATGGCTTCCTTAACCATGATGTTGACCATGGATGTACTGTAGAACTTTCCATCAGACACTTTAGCTATCAGCATGTAGTGGTCTTTGGAGAGGTTGTTGTTTTTTATGGTCAGTACTCCACTATTTGAGTCAATTAAAAAATGATCCAAGCTGCCTTCCATTAGGCTGTAAGTCAGTTCAGGGGGCACCTCGGCATCAGGGTCTGTGGCACTGACTTTCAGAACCTCCACTCCGACATACGTAGGTAGAAGTAAGACAGTCTCAAACACAGCCTGGGTAAAAACAGGTGGGTTATCATTCACATCTGTCACCTCAATGTTGACTTCAACAGGACTCTCTGCGGTCAGCTGGGGGCTACCACTGTCTCTGACATGCACATGAAAATGGAAATGGGCGATGGTTTCGTGGTCCAGGTTCGCAATGGTTCTAATTGCACCAGTGCTGGAGTCCACTGTGAAGAACTTCTTGGCCATGGACTCCACAATCTGATACACTAGCAGAGCATTCCGGTTGCTGTCAGCATCAGTGGCTCGAATCACCAGTGGGCTGTTATCTAAGCTCCTGACAATGCTATTGACTGGGGCAGCCTCACTCAGGCTGCCCGAATATTGGGAAAAGAGGAAAACTGGGGCATTGTCATTTTCATCAACAATCTGAATATTGACTGTGGCATTAGAAGCCATGCCTGCCATGTTTGTAGCCTGAATGATGAGCTGATAGGAGGAAGTGCGCTCATAATCCAGGGCCTTCCGAGTGGTGACGACTCCAGAATATGGATTTATGGTAAAGATCCCATCAACGTCTCCATCTTTGACTTCATAAACAAGGGTAGACAGACTAATGGCAGAGATAAGGATGACCGATGTTCCAATGTCAACATTCTCATTTACTTCTGCTTGGTAATCTTTGTGCATAAACTTTGGGTGAGAATTATCAGACATGGTGACAGAAATGCGCACGATTGCAGTGGCAGACATTGGTGGGGAACCCTGATCTGTGACCTTGACAGACAGGACGAATTGACCCATGGTTGTCATGTCTGGTTCTTTGGAAACAGTGATGATGCCCAGGACTGGTTCGATCTTGAACGTGTTGCCCGTGTTCCCTAAAATACAGAAATCAATGGGGAAATGAGTTATGAGTGGGTCATTGTACACATCATCTTTTTTTAAGATTAACTCTTCTTTGAAAGACACCTTACTGCAACATGGCTCATAGAAAGCAATTATTGTATGCAGTCTGTATCATTCCTTCAGGGGTACTGAAAAGTAACTGGAATGAGCTTTCCGGTACTTTTGTGAATTTTAGATCAATATCTTCTTAATCCAAGTTAGACACAGTAATAAGAACAACACAGCACTGTGTAAATTCCAGCTGGGACATCAGAGTGATTGCAATAGACACTTTTGTCTAAGAATGTGCAGGAATTCCTCATTCACAGCTTTGTGGGAAGAGGAACAGAGTGGGCCAGCACCCACTCATGCCCTCGGTGAAAAGGCACCTGTACCTAAGCTAGTGTCATCTTTCAAGTTCTGTGTTAAAAGATGGAGGGTTGTGGGAATGGTTTTAGGACACCCAGTCAGTTTGTTTCAGATTATCCCAAAGGTAAGCTTTTCTACCTGAAATTAGTAATTTCACTCAATCAAAAATGACTTTACCCAAAACAGCTTTGGTGTGGGGGGTTTATTCAGCATGGAGAACTCTTTGCCAGTCATTGTCTACTTTGCGAGCTGCGAGCATTTTCTCTCACCATTCTTCTATTCTTTACTCCCACTCTACCCTCTCATGCACACACAGACATCAAAGTAGACATAAAAAATGCACAAGGCCATTGCTGCAACTGGTAGCCATTTGATTCACTAAGCCTACGGGCCCCATCTCCTGGGTTGAGGACCAGTACCAGTCCTGTTAGGAGCCAGGCTGCTGGGTAGCAGGTGAGCAGTGGGGGAATGAGTGAAGCTTCCTGTGTTTATATCTGCTCCCCATCACTGGCATTGCCACCTCCTGTCAGTAAGTGGGGCCTTAGATTCTCACACTACTGAGCCCTTACTGTGAACTGTGAACGCAAGGTTATATGTTCCTGATGGAAATCTCGAAATCTCACCTGCAGTGGAGGTGTGATGGGCTTGAATCATCTGGAAACCACCCCCTGCACCTCTCACCCCTCCATCCTTGGTCCATGAGCCATGGAAAAACTATATTCCTTGAAACTGGTCCCTGGTGCCAAAAAGGTTCGGGATCGCTGCACGAAGTATTTGAGAGGTTATCCGGTGAAGCAGGAAATCGCTGATTCTCTCAACCAGCACTGCAACCAAGAACTTGAGGGATAACCCTTGTGAAATGGGGATTCCACACCCTACTTTGACATAGCTGGCCTGGCAAGTGCTGCGGCTGTGATGCTACAGAGGCTCTGAGCTCTGCCCTGGAGATGTGGAGCTCTGACATCTGGGATCACTGAACAGGAGGAAGTAAGAAAGGAGCAGAGAAGGGGGAAGATGAAAAGGGAAGACTGAGAAGAGGCAGGTGTGACAGAGAGCTGGGAAGAGGCTGTCTCCTTCACTAAGTTGCCTTTTTTGCTTATCTCATCGGGCTTTTGGACACTTCTCAAAGATCACACACACTTCTGTGTCTAAGATTCTTTTAAACCAATAGTTAAAGATATTGGTTATTAAACTATGTCTGGAGTTTTCTTTTTTTCGAATACTATAGGATGGCACACACAGACATATTAAATGTCAAAATCATTAACACTGGCATCAGCAATCAGAGGGCAGTTATACGATGTGTCTACTGAAACACTCAGCTAGTACAGCTGGGTGTCTACTGCTTTCCACATACTTAGTAAATAAACTTTGCCATGTCTGAACACTAAAAGGTCATATTCATATAAAATCTATCTCGATGAGGAAGTCATATCTAAAGTTGCCATACATAGAGAAGATGGGAAATTATAGCTAAATGTACCTATATTTACAAAATATTTGTTACAAAACTTTTCAAAGAGGTGGCCAACATGTAGTGAATATTTTATAACATTTTGTAGTGAATATTTTGCAAATAAAGGTACCTTTAGCTACAATTTCCTATTTTCCCTATGTATGGCAACTTAGGGGTGACTTCTGGGACACCCTATGTAAATCTAATAAAAAAGGGCAATTTGATTTCAGTCCCAAATCTTTCACATCACTATGGTTTTTTTTTACTTGGCCTCTTAAATGGTCATTTAGTGATGATAACAAAAAATTTAATGGTCTTAGGAGGAAACTTTCAAAATTTTTAATAAATAGCACCATGGAGTTGAGTGAGAGTGGAACACTGATTCACAGACTGTCCCAAGGAACAAGAGTCGCTCTGCCTAAGCAATGGGCACCTTCCCGCGCTGGCAACTCCGTGGAGCCCTGGCTGGGAAATGCTGACAGAGCCACGTGTCTCTGTCCAGTGATGACGGTGTCCCTCTGCACAGGTCTAGCCAAATCCTCCCTCATTCCAGGCCCAGAACATGACCTGGTGAGATACATTATGGTGGGGAAAAATGGAGAGCCACTTTGACCTCCAGCATTTCTTCATAACCCTGCTCCCCCACAGCCATCGATCCCCTTGCTACACCTTCCAGAATGATGTGCTCACACACTGGGTCCAAAGTGGACCCTCCTCCTCTTTCCCTCCTGAACAGACCGATCATTTTCTTGGAATCCACTTCCTGATTATTCTCTCCTGCTACCTTTAAATGCTTGGGAAATGACCTCTGCTTGTTTTCCTGGAATCTATGGCCTCTTGAAGACTTTTGGCAACTGGATAAAATGGTGCTTCTCTTACTGGCAGTGCCCGCAGCAAGGAAGGTGCCGATAACTGTTCGCTGAATGACTGAGAGGAGAGTAAGTTTTAAGCAGGGTTACATTTCTTGTCTGTGTGTATCTTGAGATCCCTGAGGTCTCCATCCTCCCTGGACGCTCGGTCTTGGTCTCTCTTGTGTATCCTTTCTCAGAAGCTCCTCTGGCCCCAAGACAGAACTCCAGCTACTTATAAAACCTGACGCTCTGCACTGGAAAACCGCTTGGTTCTTCAGCCCAGGCCAAAGCTCCGGTAGTTACTGCAGAGGCCAGGGAGGAAATTCACAGACCACCAGGAGACTCTTGCTATCTGAGGTGTGTGAGAAAAGTTAAACAAAACATAACACTTGACACAACCGCTAGTCTTCCGCTTAGAAACGCTGCAGCATCTGGGATGCACCTCACTCCTACCACCGTGTGGGAGGAAACTTGCGTGGCCAGGGCCAGTCCAAGTCCAGCGTGCGTCTGTCCGTGTGTCTGTGAAGGGATTTACTGTGAACTTCATACTCCTTATTAGCGTTTCACACATACAACCAAAGTTCATTTTTCTTAAGGTATCAGTTTGTTCCTGTGGTTTCCTAGAAGTTCAGTTTCTACATAAAAGACATTTTAAAGGAACAACTTTTCTTTCTTGTTTCAGTCAGTTGTTAAAGAAATGATTGAATGCCATGCTATAGTCCATAGAGGTTGGGAGGTAAATTGGGCAGTCTTTTCAGCCCCATTGTTTGGAAAATTATCTGGCTATTTAAAAGGAGTATAAATAGTAGGCTTAATGATTAAATATAAAAAGCAGGTAGATACACAGACAAATGTTTAGAAAATGACAAGAAAGGCAGAAATAAAGCCCTACATCTAAATGATTACAGTGACATGAAACGGTGTCTATGCATGAATGAATACGGGAAAAGACACAGACTTACAGAAAGATGGAGAAAGAATAAAAAGAAATCGTTGGATTAGGTGACATTTTCTACGATGTTATTTTGTGGAAAAGTTTCCAATTATTTGTAGAACCAAAAGAATGAGGATTACATAATTAAGAGATGTAAAATAATATTTCTAAAAAAAAAATACTGGTCAGGATTTAGGTTAAAAGAAAATTCCATGGAAATGTAGAAAAGAAATAGGTGAACACTCTGGGTCCCCTAACTGTTACGAGCCAAAGTCTTTTCTTTTTTTATTTTTATTCCCTCGCCCCCAGCAGAACTTAGCACAGACCCGTGTAAAATGTGGGAGCTTAATTCAGGAAATAGTTTCCGATTATCATTCAATGCAGGGATGTTTTTTAAAAAGAAGGTTGCTGGCTTTTCTTTCCTAAAATCCCAAGTCCAAAACTGTCATTCTAGCATTCATATTTTAATTCAACCCCTTGCAAAAATGCCCTACATCCGAATGAATGGGAAGAAGCATTTCCATTGTTGGCATGAAAGGAGACTGCGTTTGGCATTATGCACGACAGACATAGTGTTGCAGAACATCTTGGAAATATGCGAATTGAATATTCAAAAAAGATGGAATAAGGGAAGAGAAAATAGAGCAGATAAAGGGTATTTGTCGTTTTGGTTCACAGGACTGCCTCTTGCTTAGACATCCATCTCTCTGTCATCAGTGTTTTCTAGTTGCTGCTCTTCAAACCATGAGCAAACTGTGGTCTGGCCTTAAACTGATTTCTAAAAATCTCAACTCTAACAAAATGAGAGCCTGTATTTACTCATGTCTCAGGGTGAGCAGACAGTTCCGACTCCATATCTACCATCTACCCTGCTACTCAGATTGCCTCCAAGGAAGGGCATTTGTGCTAACTGTGAGGGTGTGGGAATTTCTGAAACCCACAGCCCACCTATTGACCAGTTAACAAAGACATGTTAAAATTCAATTCACAGAACAGCCCAGCAGCCCTCAGATGATGGAAAGCTTTGGCTATTTTAGTCTGAAGCCATGGCTTGTTGGCCCATGGGTAAAAGCCACTGTGTTTATTATATATTTCTTCCCTCTACTCCAGAAAAATCTAAGACTATAAACAACAAAAGAAACTCTTTCTTTGCTGTCAATGATGGAAAACACATTCATGAAATGCCAAGAACTTTATGCACCATCATCACCCCAAAAAGGGCAGTTGCTTGGCCAGAAAAATTCCTTTGGAGATGTTCCCTAGGTAATGGTCTGAATTTTACATGGTGATAAATACTCCCAAGGGCAGAAGTCCACACATTATGCTAAAATCTGTGCCGGGCAACAGCTCTCACCTGCTTCTATGGTATATATGAGCTCCGCATTTTCCCCTTTGTCTTTGTCCAGAGCCGTCACTTGAAGCACAGCTGATCCCAGAGCAGCCGATTCAAACACAGACGCCTCATACAGTGGGTTGGTAAAGTAAGGACTGTGATCGTTCGCATCCTCCACGTTCACAATGACTCGGGCCAAGTTTCTTCGATAAGGAAACTCTTGATCTCTGACCTTCAGGCAAAATAAAAGAAGCAGCAGGGCTAAAATCTTTATCTGCAAGGAACTCACATGGCACGGTGAAAACAAAAGGAGATGCTGCAAGCGAAGTGCTTGGCTCTGTCCCAGGCACCTCGTGGCTGCTCGGTAAATAAATGGCGACTTTTCCAAGTGAGCAAACTGAGACCCAGGGCTGCTCAGCTTGACACCTGGCCTATGGCCTGTGCTCAGTTTGTGTCCCGAGGCCTTGATGTCGCAAACACAGAACTGGGCTCTGGCCGCCCCTATGCAGCCACATGTCCCTTGTTATTGGTGCCTACACCTGCTGATGGGATGCTGGGTGGAGGCCCCCCTACAGGGGAAGCTAAACAGTGGAGTTAATGAACACAGTGTAGGCACTGTCCTTCATCCATTCAGCAAACGTTTAGCATCACCTATTACCTGTCAAGAACCTGGCTTGAGTCTGGTGGCTCAGCAGTGAATTCACTACAGTCCCTGCCCTCAAGAAGCTTAGAGTGAGTGGGGAACACAAAAAAATAAATAGTTACAATTCCCAGGGGTAAATGCCCATGTGGGACACACAGGAGGTCCTCTCAGTGAGTGGTGAAAACCTGACCTGGCATTTGGCATCCTGGAAGAGTCCACAAGAACAGTGGAAGTGGTAAAATGGTGGTGCTAGTAGGAGTGTTTAGCACTTTGGGGCAAGAGAATTGAACCTTGATTTCTAACATTGAGACCCTTACTATGATTCTACCAAAGAACCTGGCTTGGCAGCTTCAAAGCTCCCCCTGGCTTGCGTATGGCAGAAACTTGCAAATAATCAATTCTCTAACCACAAAATTTTACAATAATTTGATGTAGCACTACTCAAATATGTGCTCTTGGCATATTCAATTTTAGACTCTATAACTGCAGAGAGACATGAAGAAATTAGAAAATATACTAAGAAGAGCCAACAAAGAGAAAAAGGTTTTCAGAAATGGTTCCTAGGGGAAATGAGCAAAATGACTAAAATGGGTTAACTTGGGGAAAGGCCCCATAAAGTGGTTTGCTCTAAATACTCACTTACATAAATGACAAATAGTAAAGGATGAAAAAACTCAATTCTGAGTTTGCCAAGGGAAGAATGAGCAGAAATGATGAGAAAACCATGAGAATGAAGTTAGTCACCAGCACGAAGTGTCTCCCCTTGAAGAAAGCACATGTAATCCCAACCCAGTGAGAGTGCTGTCCGTAGACTGACCGGCCACACTGAAGGACCAACCTGAACTTGTATCGCACGATTATTGAAATCTAGGGTAGTTGCAACTGAAAGTAAGTTCTTTTTGTATCCTCAGTGGCTAGAACAGTGCATGGTACACAGCAGGTGCTTGAGAAATATTCATATGTGAAGTGAATGAATGGAGGGCCGACTCAGAGTAGACCAGATGACCTCCATGAGTCCCCCCTTCTGTTTCCTGAAGCCTTAGCTGGAAACCACAGGTGAGGGCAAGACAGTCAAGGTTCCTCTTGCTCAGGAAGGTTTCCAGTTTTGTGAAGGAAATTGATAGAACATTACTTTCAGCTGATTAGTGTTCATAGCCTCTTAGTGTATTCTTTTGAAGCCAATCAGCAGACAAGATCATCTGTCATCCTTCCTGGTATTAAAAAATGCAGTGGGGGCTCTGACAATGCCCATGGGTAGTCGAAGGCACAGATTATAGGTCATAAATGAATCAAGGATATTTCTTATTAATCTTTCCTTCCCATTTATGTGATCTAGGAAAACTCCACTTTGAAAGTAAAGCAATTTACCCTAAATAATTTGGGGGCCCCATGAACACAAATTCACTGTCTGTGGGCATCAGTGTGTTCTGAGGTCACTTTTGTGTGGCAATATTTACTATCAGGCTCAATGCCAGGAAAATAAATAATAAATCGGTTCTCTAAATGCTTCCAAGGACTAAGCATTGCATAGGTAGAGTAAATGGTTACTCTTGTGATTAACTTCTCAAGGAACTTCTTTTAAACTTTTCCACAAAATCTTCTGGATACAAATCAACACCAGAGTGGAACATTGCTGGTTCCTTGCCTGTCAAGTCTGTCACGACCATTTACTGAGTAGCCACTGTCTGAGGAACTTATTTACTATTTCAGTTTGGCAAAGATATGGATTTGCTTTCTTATGATATTAATTTTTTATTGAAATAAAAAGGCCAAAAAGGAATGCAATGGAGCTGTGAAAAGACTACATTTACAATTACTCATAAAATGTAGAGGCCCTGCCCCTCTGAAGACTCAGGTGTGTGACCTGAATGGTCAATGGTTCTGTCAGGAGAGCAAATTAGCAGTTTGGTCCTACCATGACATTGAGAATGTGCTTGTCCTGAGCCTCATGGTCCAGTCTCTCGGCAGTGTAGAGCACACCAGTGCTGGGGTCAATCCGGAATTTTCTCATGCTGCTGGACTCGATGCTGCTGTGGACGGTGTAGCTCAGCTTGTGCTTCTCGTCTCTGTCTGTGGCTTCGATCTGCAGTATCTCCGTGTCTGGAAGCACATCCTCGGAAATGGTCACGTCGTAATTCGGCTGAGAGAATTCTGGGCCATTATCATTATTATCCAGCACTTTGATAAATACCTATAGTTAAAAGAAGACACGAGTGATGACTAATGCCAATCCCTCATTGCTAATAAAAGAGGGCCCCTCCCTCTTTCTGTTCCCTTGCGTCCTTGGATCCTAGCTTCTGGCAGCTATTTCGACATGTAGGAAGCTCTCTTATAAAAACATTTTGTAATTACAGGCTGACAATAAACCAGGGTTCACATTAGCAGGAACATAAACTATGAGCTGCTCAATATTCTCACTATTAATTGAACAGCTGAGATGGCCACCTGAAGGTGATAACTCCACGGAATTACTGGCAGGCACAATGCAAATGGTCACAGGTGACCTTAGTTTGTTACCTTCCTATTACTTTAAGTTCTTCATACGCGCTAGAGGGCCTTGGTGGAAGCAGTGAAGGAATGGAGAAAGTAGCAAAGAGACAAAGGGAAGAGAGGAACAAACAGGGGTGAACTCAGACCAGTCACAGCTTCTCAAGGCAGAGTCCGGGTACCATATCTGCCCTTCAGATGGGAAGGATCTGGCCAAGAACATGGTACTAACAGTAGCTAAGATACAAAGTTTCCAAATTGCTTATTTTCATAAAGCATTTTATTATAATTTTTTTCAGCAGATATAAAAGTAATAGTGAAATGAACACACATATTTATCACTTAACTTTGATAATGATCAATTCATGGCTTATCTGGTTTCATCTACACTCCCCCTCAGCCCTACCTGCTCTGCCCATAGTATGTTAAGCAAATCCCAGCCGTCATGTAAGTTCAAGAGTGCGGCTCTAAAAGACGGGGTCTCTTAGAATAAACACAAACACACACAACACCATTACTGCACCCAAACAGAGAACACAGTAATTCCTTAATATCACCAATATTCAATTGGTATTCATATCTGTCTAATTTTTTAATGTGTATGTTTATAAATGTGCATAACATATGAATATGAATTCATATTCATATATGTAAATATGAATTTACACATATATATTTTCATAATTTCTTTTAATAAAAATAATGTTCATATGGTCTAAACACTGCATTTAGTTGATATGTCTGTCCTTCAATTACATTTTAATTTATAGGTTTCCCCCCTCTTTCCATTTCATTGTAATTTTCATGGTGGTGTCACTGTTGAAGAAACTCGGCCATTTTCTCTTTAATTCTCATAGTCTGAATTTTGCTCAAAGCATCCTTGTGGTCTTGTTCTACACATTCCTCTGTCCCCTATATGTCTTATAAATTCATAGTTTGACCTAGAAGGCTTGATAAGATGCAGGTTCATTTCTTTTTTTCCTTTTTGAAAAAAAATCTTTCTTGAGTGATTCTAGTGAACTTTCATCTGGTGATTCATAATCCACTCATTACATAGATGACATTAATTCCGGCTGGGTGCAGTGGCTCACACCTATAATCCAAGCACTCTGGGAGGCCAAGACGGTAGATTACTTGAGAGTTTGAGACTAGCCTGAGCAAGAGCAAGACCCCATCTCTTGTAAAAATAGAAAAACTAACTGGGAGGGATGGTGTACACCTGTAGTCCCAGCTACTCAAGAGGCTGAGGCAAGAGGATCACTTGAGACCAAGAATTTGAAGTTGCTGTGAGCTGTGACGATGGCACTCTACCCAGGGTGACAGAGAGAGACTCTGTCTCAAAAACAAGAACATTAATTCATTAAGAATTTCAAAATGCTCAAAATGGTAATGTTCTAGTTCTATGATTTCTTCCTCATTTATTACCTGAAACAGTTCTGTAAATAGAAGCTTCTCAACTATTTGGTCACTTGAAAGTATACTTCATCTAGGAAAAGCAGGATAAATACTTCTCTGACTTTATGAGCTGGTTCCTTAGCTGCTTTCACAGTAACCAATGAGGTATTCTTTTCCAAGCATTATTATGACCTCATGAGCTTAACCGCATCTGGTATGTTACCATCCATCACGGTTTTTATATTTATTGATGCATAAGTCGCCCATTCTTCACCAGTGGGAGCCTTATCAAGTTGGTTCTTGAAAGATCTTTTGACATAACCCTAGTACTCTCTGCGACTGGTAATTTTTTCCAGGGTTGCCTTGTACATTTTCCATCCCAATCTTGAATTACTGATTTCTCCAAGTAGCCTTGGTTTTCTTTTAGTTAGAAATGGTATTTA
Organism: Galago senegalensis; assembly: GCA_963575145.1. Classification (NCBI taxonomy): domain Eukaryota; kingdom Metazoa; phylum Chordata; class Mammalia; order Primates; family Galagidae; genus Galago; species Galago senegalensis. Next base: position 87,469 of record CAUYTI010032742.1, on the reverse strand, counting down.
GAGACCACAGTCTAATGCCAGGAATGCTTATTACTCCTGGATTATAGATTGGCTATTATGTTTCAGTTTTATTCACTGGACGAGTCAGGAAACCTTTTTTTTGTTGTTTGTTTGTTTGTTTTTACTATTTCATGAGTTCATACTGCTACTTCTAATTCAAAATTAAAACATCAATGTTTTTACTTAATCTAATTGTTTTTACATTTGTTAGCTCCTTTCTCCATGCTGGAATATCTCATGTTTAGTGACATGATTGTAAGTATTCATTGCTTTACCTGAAATACATGCACAAAAGTCTCATGACACCAACACTGTTATTAGAATTAGAATTATGATTATTCAAAACAATTTGATATTATTTTGCATTCTTTTTTCTCTTAGTATTTATCCAACAAAGAATAAAGTAGTATATAGTCAAATTAGTGCGTCTACAGTCATTGAGCTGAGTTCTTCTCTGGGTAAATACGTTGCCAACTGCTGGATGCATTTAAGTTCAGTTGCTTCCATTTACTTTCATATTTTAGACTTGATTTTTAAATATTTTATTTTATATGTAAAGGAGCCAAAGTCAAATTTATAACAATATTCAAAGTTATATTCAAAGTTAAGCTTCTATACCTTCCCCTTATTCCCTTCTTCTCTTATAGATAATTTTTTTTAGTGTTATGGTTTACCCATCTATTTTGTTAATATAAACACATACTTTTCCCCACTATGCTATTTACATTAACATTACAGTTACAATTAAAATAACATTAACATTGGTTATCAACCAGGGAGGATGTCCCCGGGGACATCTGGCAGTGTCTGGAGACAGTTCTGGTTGCTACACAGGCACAGGAGGAGGGGTGTTAGTGACATTCGGCAGGGCAGTCAGGGTGCTGCTGAGTATCACACAATGCACAGGGCAGCCCTTCACAGCAAACAACTACCCGACCCCAAATCTCAACAGTCTTGGTCTTGAGAAACTCTACTTTCTATTTTGAAGATAACTGCACAGCAGCATAGAAATACTCTTCCAGTGGGTAGATGTATTGTGGTTAATTCAGGAGGTCTTCTACTGGTGATCATTTAAGATGTTCCCAATTTTTAGTCTCATAACAAATGTGAAAGGAAGAGCCTTGCACCCATGTCTTTCCATCCTTTTGCTAACATGTATTTGGGCTCTAGAACTGGGACAAAGGATAAGTGCTTCTGGAATTTTCTTAGGTATTTCCCAATTTTTCCTCCCCCAAAGTTCTATCTGTTGCATCCCCACTACAATATACAAGAATGACTGTTTTGTGGAGCCTTGCCAACAGAGTTATGTGTTAAGACTTGTGGATTTTCTGCCAGCCTGACAGATGAGAACTGACATCTCAGTGTAGTTTTAATTTGCCTTTCTCTTATTAGGAGATTGAGAGTCTTTTCATATATTTAAGAACCATTTGCATTTTTTATGTTAATCAATTTATATCAGCTCATTCTTCTATGGGTTACATGACATTTTCCTTCCTTATTTTTGGAAACTTGGTGATATAAATTGCAAATAAGTTTTTAATTCTGTATTTTTAGTTTGCTCATGATGATTTTCTATCCATCTCTTCTCTTATTGTCTCTGGAGTTTAAGTCATACTTTGGAACATTTTCTGCATCTCCAGGTTATAAATGAACACACCCGTTAAAAAAATAGCATTTATATGTTCCCTTTCCACTCATTTACATCTCTAATTCATTTGGAATTTTTCCTGGTATATTATGTGAGAGATGGATCCACTTCTATTTTTTTCCCATATGGAGTTCCATCTATTTCAATGTCACTTTTTAGAAGACCATCACGTCCCACTGATTTGAGGAGCCAGCCTTATTGTCAACTGAATTTACATGTGTATGGGCAGTTAGTGTACTTCTGAATTTTCCATTCTGTTCCGTTGATTGATCTGTCTTGTCATTCATCAGTTCAAAATGTTTCTATTATATAGGCTTTATAGTACATTTTGATGTTTGGAAAGGCTAGGCCCTATTTTTGTTCTTTTTCAGGTTTTCCTGGTTTGTTGTTCTTCCTAATGAACTTACATAGCACTCAACAGAAACTTGATAGTATTTTTTTTTGAGACAGAGTCTCACTATGTTGCCCTTGGTTTGAGTGCTGTGGCATCACAGCTCATAGCAACCTCAAACTCTTCAGCTTAAGAGATTCTCTTTCCTCATGATAATATATATATATATATTGCAGTTTTTGGCTGGGGTCAGGTTTGAACCCACCACCTCTGGTATATGGGGCCAGCGCCCTACTCCTTTGAGCCACAGGCGCTGCCCATCATAATAGTATTTTTAATTGGAATTGTGCTAAAAGTATAGGTTAACTACAGGAGAAGTGACTTTTTTATGTAGTCTTCCTATCCAAGAACATGGTTTTCTTGTTTCATTTGTTTAAATCTACCATTTTGTTTTTCTGGGAAGTTACAGTTTTCCTTAAATAGTGTTTGAATACTTTTAAAAGTTTACGAATGTTCTATCCCAATGGGACTTTCTTTTCTAATATATCTTTTCATTGTTATTTTTTTGGGGTGGAGCTACTGACTTTTGTATGTTAAATTTACAATGTGTTATTTTACTAAGTTTCTTATCATTTATAATCATTTTTCTGTTCACTCTTTTTTTTTAGATCCTAAATTTGAAGACCACCCTTTTGAGATATCAGATATGTAATTATAATGCATGAGAACAGAGATAATTTTATCTTTTTTCTTTTTTTAAAGGAAATGCAAGTTTCACTTTTTAAAATAGATTTTATTTATATTTTTTATTTTAGAGATAGGGTCTCACTGTGATGGCCAGGCTGGATTCTGAGTCCTGGGTGCAAGTGATGCTCCTGCCTCAGCTTCCTCAGTAGCTGGGACTGTGGATGTACCACCATGCCCAGCTGCCTCTTTCTTGGTCATTCTTACGACATGAATTGCTTTTGTTTGTCTAGTTATATTGGCTAATAAAGCACAACGTTAAATAGTAGTGATCATAATGATGCTCTTGTCTTATCCCTAATAAAAAACCTCTAATGAGTCTCCATTAAATAATATGTTAGTGTTTGGCTGCATTCCAGATAATTATTTCCTTTTTAAAATAAATATCAGCAGATCATGCTTATCTATATGAATAGCAGCATGATCATGGACTTTGGTAGATATGTTTGTTTTACTTGAGAAACGGGGTAGTGCCACCACCTCTGTGCCAGAATGACCTGCTCTGACATGGGACAAGCTGTAGTTTGTGATAGAAAAAGGTTGAGAAATGTGCTGATGGAGTTTGGGACTTGTTTTTATCTCTAATGTATTTGTAAAACCACATTAGATTTTCTGAATGTCCATTATTTCCTTTAAAAAGTTCAAGTTAACTTAGTCAAGATGCTAAAATATTTGACTTCGGTTATATTAACAGAATAAAGAAAAAAAAGTCTTTCCAGCCAGCGAGGCTGCCCTGACCCTCGTGAAGTTTCAAAGTTGATGTGCTCTTGAAAAGTTTGCCTCTTTCTGCTTGCTTTGTCCTGAACCTAATCTACAGTCAGAACAAGTGTTTCTCTGTGAAAGACTTCCTTCTCCCCCTTTGCTTTTTATTTCCCACAGTTGGGGCCATTTGTGAGCTCCTGAACTAACAAACAAAGCAAAGTAACTCTCAAAGATGTTGTGTTCAAAATGGTAATTGAAATGCCTAAAGAAGTACAATGAAATCAAAGCAGGAGGGAACCTGAATGTAGGAAGTCTCTGCAGAGCTGGTTTCCAGGCTGCCCAGCACAAACACTTGGGCTTTGCAGGCTCATCTAAGCTCAGTCTGGGCAGAAGCCAAGCTCTGCTTTACAAAGGCGCCTGGTATGAAGCGCCTCTGGGGCGAGCTCTGGGGCAAAGGCTCCATCTTTTATTAGAGCCAATTAAGTCCTAAATTACTAACATTCTCTTCTGCCTCTGCTGGTATTTCAAAACCATATTTAAAACATCCTATAGCTGTGATTTCAAGGGGGAAGCCACTTGTACTCTCCTCATGCTTACAAGTTTTGCTTTTGAACATGTAAATAGAAAAATCCTGTCAGCTTGTACTTGGTTCATAGTTTATAAATCTGTACCATATTCATTTCTTAAGCATTATTATCTCTAATTTACCAATGGGAAAAAAGAGAACCAAAGATGTTAACATATGTGCCCAGAGTCACAACAGCAAGGCCAGACTGAAGACCAGGTCTCACAGAGCCAGCTGCGTTACACTGTATCACACCATTTCCACGTGCATTTAAATTACACATACATAAAACAAGTGTGTAACGTTCATCACACAGGATGTGAGCAAACATTGTATATTTTGCCATAGAGAAATCCTAATTTATAAAATAGACAAATGATTCTATCCTCATTTAAGGAACATTAATCATGAGATTATCTGAAATAGAAAGTTCCTTGCTGCTTTTAAAATGGGAATCCATTTTCAAAAATTGATTTCCCCATAAGTTGGCAGGCACAGATCTATTACATACAGTGAAATTTTATCATTTTTTTAAAAATAGAAAGTCTCACATCTTAAGAGTTGGCTTGCTGCCTTATCTTATCTATATACAATTGTAATTGTTACATCAAATACACAGGGAAGATGTGGACCACCGCCTTTTTCACCTGCTAAGAGGCAAAGGAAAAAAGAAGGTGGAGAGATGGGGCAGATGTCCCATGAGGTTCCTTGATCACAGAGCAGCTTTAGCAAAAGACCTTTGGTTAGTTTTTTTCCCCTTTCTAAGCAGGTTCAGAGCAAAGGGAAAGGATAAGACAGAGTCCAAATCTTTAAGGTGAAAATATTCTTTTTAAGGCAGCAGTACAGTTAGGAATTCCAAACCTTACACTAAGAGACAGACGAGGAATGGAATCCTCGAAGCAGAGAAGGTCAAGGCAAACCAAACCTGAGGACTAGTGTTCCGGAGGTCCCAGCCCAGCACATGCAGACCTTTCTCAGAAAGACTGTGGCTGCCTCAATAAACTGGACATAAGGATTTTGGAGATTACTAGAAGATATTTTTAATCTCAGGGTTGGCTGAGGAGCATACAAATAACAAGCTGATTTTCCTATCTTTAGAAATCCTAGGTATAACCTGAATAGGAAAAACATATTGAAATCATGAAATTGCACACCACAAGTTCTTAAATCAAATCAATGTAACTTTTAGGTTATTATTTTGGTTATGGCTTTCTCTAGTGTATTTCATAAATAACAATAAATGCCACCCACATATTTTATAGCTAATTTTAAGTTAATGGAGAAACAGATATTAATAAAGTCTATATGTGTCCAGCACATGACCGATTCCTAGACCCTTCTCATATTTTATTTCATTATTACAAAAACCCATGAACACATGCCTATTATGCAGAAGAAACAGCCTCCAACAAAGGGTGAGCTCCCTTCTGTGGGAAGAGACAGCATTTGGGTAAGTGCCCACTTGACCTTGGGTCACCTGACTTTGGGTCAGTGCTGCTTCCATGACACCAGACGCTTTTACTCTGAATTAAATTACATAGTTTGTATATATAAATATACAGTAGAAAGTTCCTGGGATGGAGTCTAATTTTGAGAGGGGAGAGGTGGGTTTGTACCTCTTTCCCTGTGTATAATATACCTAAGAGGCCTAACCAGTCCGTGCCTCTGTGGAAAATGCGTGTAATGATAACAACTAATTTAACCACCCCTTTGTCACAGAGAAATGAAGCTTAAGAATGAATGTGCCTTGCTAGTTTATTATGCAAATATCAGGTGTTATCTATGTATTTTCATCCGCTGGCCCTCAGGAAGAGCCATGTTCTACATGCTGTTTGAATTTGCTATGATGACGCAATAACTCAGATGGTTCTGGCAGATGTATGGGGAAAGTTATAAAAATTCATAATTTCTCAGCCTTGGTAGAGTGTGTCTCTGGGGCCCAAATGCTCAGTAGATTGAAGCAAGAGCTCTAAGGTTGAGGCATTCTGCTCTCTACCCAGGCTACGTGGCTACATGTAGGACATTCTGACGGCCACTGGTGGCATCATGTTCCCCCAGCAGGCATCTTCAAAGACCGGCTCCCTCAGAACTGGGAGAATTACGGGCCCTTCTTTTCTTGCCTTAGAACACACAGGGAAGACTTCATCTTGCCTCTGAGAGGCAGCATAGCGTAGTGCAGGGATTTTCACCCAGTGCACTGCGGCACACCGTGTCCCGTGAGAGGAGCTTAGATGCTCTGTGAAAATTTTAAAAAATCATTAGTTAGATTATTTTCAAAAGAAGTTGAAAGCACAGTAAGTATACTCTTTTTTTTCCCAACATAATTTAAGTTTGTCACAGAAGTTTAAATACAGGTTCAAGTGTGTGGTGAGATAAAGAGGGTTGAAAAACACAGGTGTCCTGGTTGAGAGAGCAGATTCTGGGGCTCAACTGCCTGGCTCTGCACCTATGATCTACGCAAGTTAATCAGCCTTGCTTTACCCCTATTTCTTTATTTATAAAGTAGGGACGATAACAGTAAATTAGTTCCCTGTTTCTATCCTAAGAAGTTACCACACACTCAGAAGTTTAAAACACTGATTATCTCACAGTTCTGTGAGTCACAGTCAGCAGGGACACGTTCCCTTCCGGAAGCTCACAGGCTGAATCTGCTCCACGCTCACTCAGGTTGTTGACCCAATACACCCGCCTATGGTCACAGGTCTGGGGTCCCTGTTTCCTTGTTGGCTGATGGCTGGGAGCCTCTCTAGCTCCTTAAGGCTGCTTGCCTTCCTTGTCACTCTGTCTCCTCCATACTCAAACTAGCATCGATGCCCCAAGCCCTTCTTATGCTTCCCACCTCTGACATCCCCTTTGCTGCCTCTACTTCTGGGCTCCTGTGATGAGCCTGGGCCTGCCTGAGTGTTCTGGGATTCTCTCCCAATCTTAAGATCCGAAACCTTAATTACACCTGCAAAGTCCTTTTTGCCATCTAACATACGAGGGCTGTCTGGAACATATCCTGCCATGTAATATGAAAAATAGAGACGTACATGGCTGGATAATTTCCAGACAGTCCTCATCAAACAGTCACAGATTCCGAAGATTAGGACGTGGCCATCACCTCGGGGAGGTGAGAGAGCCATTTTGCCTACCACAAATAGCACCTGCCTCCGTGAGTAACTGTGAGCATTAAACGAATTTGTTTCTGAGGATCGATGTATGTAAACACCTTGGGTTTTTAAAAATCTTTTTCACCTGTTTCAGTCCATTACAGCCATTATTTCATTGTTCTTTCTGATGTTAAAATTATTCCATTTTTGACTGGTGGAAGCGGTTTAAGCCAGTTGGTGCCTCTTGTCACCTTTCCACATAATTCCATAAATGTTTTCTGACAGGGAAACATGATCCAGGCTCTTCCCCAAGGCTGGAGTTAGCTATTTCTGCAAGGAATCCTGGTTCCTTCTTTCCATGGTAAATGGCATGTAAGCACCAAAAGTCCTAGGGGTAGAATTCCTCTTAAAATGGTATTGTAGCACTCCTCCTGTTGGGATGAGTGGTGAGCCCATTCTCCTTGGTATTCATTATTGCCGCTCTTCTGGACCTCTGGTTCCACCGGGACACTCTCTACTCTTCCCTGTCTTGTAACAGCCTGTGCTGCTTGTGACACCTCCACTCCTCTCCAGCCAGACACTGCAGGCAGGACACCACCCCTTCCATCCTTCCCCTCTCAGCCACACTCATTTGCTCACCTCTGGGCTTCTAAGACATCAACAAGGACAGAGCACTTTTGCAGTACTGAAGAATGGTGGCACCTTCCCCTCCACTACTGATTATTTAAAAAAAAAATTCTTGAAGAAGTTAATGCTATCCAAGGCTTTGGTGAACAAACTTTGTCTCTTTATTAACCCAAAACAATGAGGTGTTTTGAAAGACTCTAGAAACCCAGGTGCCAATGCTGGGGAGACTTTATAGGAATAATGGTCCCTCTGGTCATTATTATTCTGGTTTCCTATGAAAAATGGGTGATTATATGTTGAAATTTTTAATTATAGTTGCCAGCTAATGGAAATGTGTTAAGGAGTTAGTTTATCTTAATCATTTCTAGGCCACATACCCATTTTCACATTTGACAAAAATATGGGCTTTCTCGCTAGAGAAATATGCATGCATGCCAAGATTTATTAAAAAATTTATTGGCATTCCAATGCCTTGTAGAATGTCTAAGTATCGTGGAGACAGAAATGCAAGATTTGCTCTTGCATTTAGTTCATCTGAATCTTTATAACTTGAAATCCATATGAACTTCTTACATTCTATACCCACAACTAGGGAATCTCTGTAAAGAACCGATGTTTATTCGTTGGTATTATAGCTCTGAGGCACAAAACTCCTGCGAGAGTTGGGAGAACAGGACAAAACTGAAGATGAAGGAAGGGTTTTCTCATAGATGCAGAATCAGTAAGTTTCTGATTTATTTGACATTTAGGAAGTAAAGTTCAACATGTTGTTTATGGCCAATTGGAAGCCTATGTCATATCACATTTTATGATTCCCAGTGAACAAAGGAGAGAGAGTTCCCACAGGAAAACTGAACAGGTGTGTTGGGGCTTCAGGACATTTATTTAGTATATGGTAAAGGGGACCTGTTTGATGTTGATGGTAGAATCATTAAGTTGCAGTTGCCTAAGATCATGGTTTTGGAGCATGTTTCAGTGATTTGTAAAAGAAATCTAGAGTGCTTTTTATTTCTCAAAACATTCTTTGGTAAAAATGTCCTTGACATGGAGGGTGCTGACTAATTCAGAGAGCAGCTCCTGCCACCACTGCCAGGGAAGATGAGGTGAATGTGAGAGGCCCGGATCGGCAGGGACTGGTGAGGTGGTCAGGCCCCAAGATAGCTCAGTGGACAGAGTAATGGTTTTCTGATGGTAACAATGATGACAGGAGTTTATACTTAACTTTGGAAAGTGTTAATCCTCACTTCTTAAAAGGGTCATGGGCTCTGGAGACACAGAGTGACTTGGATGCTTTTGACAAGAAAATCTCTTGATACCTTTTATTAATGTCCTTATCTTGGCCCTACCAGGGGGCACCTCCAAGTTCATCCCAATTCTCTAACTCCATCTGCACCTCTATGGAGATAAATCTTACTGTATACTAGTCTGAAATAAAATCAACAAAACCAAGACTTGAGCAATGTGCACATTCCATTCTTGCAATATATGATCCCATATTAATTTTTAAAATGAGCTAGTCAGTCATCTGGATTTAAAACTCTGACTCACCATGATTGTAATATCTAGCACCTACTACAGTTCTTAGAATACGGCATTAACTAAAAGAACATTTGCAGAACAAATGCTGTTTAATAATTCTCTTTTTTAATTAAATCATAACAGTGTACATTAATGTATTTATGGGGTACAATGTGCTGATTTTATATACAATTTGGAATGCTTACATCAAACTGGTTAACATAGCCTTCACCTCACTTACTTAATTGTTGTGTTAAGACATTTCTACTCTAATCTTAATAGATTTGACATGGGCCTTTGCATTATGTACAATAGGTGAGATCCCACCAATTATCCTCCCTCCACCTGGCCTCCTCCTCCCCTCCCCTCACCCTCCTCTTCCTTCTTTCATTCTGGGCTATAGTTGTGTTTTATCATTCATATGAAAGTGTGGGTGATTATATATTGGTTTTATAATACTACTGAGTACATTGGATACTTTTTCTTCCATTCTTGAGATACTTTACTAAGAAGAATATGTTCCAGCTCCATCCATGTAAACATAAAAGAGGTAAAGTTTCCATCTTATTATGAATGCATAATATTTCATGGTGTATATATACCACAATTTGTTAATCCATTCATGGGTCGATGAGCACTTAGGCTGCTTCCATGACTTGGCAATTATGAATTGGGCTGCAAAAACATTCTGGTGCAAATATCTTTGTTGTAAATGATTTTTGGTCTTTTGGATATATACCTAGTAGAGGAATTGCAGGATCAAATGGCAGGTCTACTTTTAGTTCTGTATGTGTTCTCCAAACTTCTTTCCAAAAGAAGTATATTAGCTTGCATTCCCACCAGCAGTGCAGAAGTATTCCCTTCTCCCTACATCCAGGCCAACACCTGTAGTTCTGGGATTTTGTGATGTGGGCTAATCTTACTGGAGTTAGGTGATATCTCAAAGTGGTTTTGATTTGCATTTCTCTGATGAGTAAAGATGATGAGCATTTTTTCATGTGTCTTTAGGCTGTGCCCCTGTCTTCTTCAGAGAAGCTTCTGTTCAAGTCTCTTGCCCAGCCTGAGATGGGATCACTTGTTTTCTTATTCATTAATTTGAGTTCTCTGTGGATTCTAGTTATCAAACCTTTGTCAGAAAAATAATCTGCTAATAGCTCTTCCCATTCTGAGGGCTGTCTGCTTGCTTTACTTACTGTGTTCTTGGCTGTGAAGAAGCTTTTTAGTTTGATCAGATCCCAGTAATATATTTTTGGTGTTGCTTCAATTGCTGGGGGTTGGGTCCTCCTCATAAAATATTCTTTCAGGCTAATTTCTTCAAGTGTTTTCCCTGCATGCTCTCCAAGTACCTTAGTAGTTTCATGTCTTAAGTTTAAATCTTTTATCTGGTGAGAATCAATTTTTGTTCATGGTGAAAGGTGGGGGTCCAGTTTCAGTTTTCTACAGATTGCTACCCAGTTCACCCAGCACCATTTGTTAAATAGGGAATCTTTCCCCCAATTTATGTTTTTGATAGGCTTATCAAAGACCAAATGACGATAAGTGGTTGGGTTCATCTCTTGGTTCTCTATTCTGTAGCATACATCTATCAGGTCCCAGTGGCATTTTAAAGTAAAAGTTTCACTGATGATTTGTGGTGGTTGTTAACATGAGTCGGTTGTGTGCTTTGAAAAGCTAGCATCCTCTCCATGTAGACTACACTGACTATATGGTATCTACCATTCACTCACTCATTCAAGGAATATTTAATTCTTTAAACATCTATAACATCCTGGACACACTAAATATCACATTTAATTCAACTGATAATGAAACTCTGGAGAGAAAACTAGAAATGAATATGGTACCATGCTTTATTTGTATGTTGTACTTTACTCAAAATATGTCTCATGTTTTTAAGTGGCACTAAAAAGTTGCGGTTGGGTAATACTAAGACAGTTAATTTTAAAGACCTGATTTAAATTCACATTAAAAGTGAATTAATACTAAAGACTTAGCAGTCCTCCAGGTGGGTAGGTTGTTTTTCTCCGTTGTGGGGACATGCTCTCAGGTTGTGTGGTTATACAGGACCTCAGCCACGAGGTCCTTTCTATGTGTCTGTATTTTAGTTCTGAAAATACCCAGAAGCAGTGTGGCATCAGGCAGGCGATCCCATAATTACTGTCCCAACTGGGGCAATTTTGAGAGTGAAGAGGGTACTGATAGTGCCAGTGCAACAGATGTAACGGGACTCATAAAGGCAAACTGGGTTGTGTGGTCATCCTAGTTGCTGAGAAAAGACAGAGGCGGGAGGGTCAGGAATTGTCAGACACTGGCTGCCTTATCACGTGCAAGTCCCTTCCCCTGCTAGGGCATCAGTTTGATGGGAGGTAAAGGAAAGGGGTTGTACTAAAATGAAACCTGTTGTTTCCTTCAAATTCTACCACCCTATAATTATTAATAGACTCAAAGGACACTCATTATACTTTTGAAACAGTTTCAAACTAAGAGGCAGCTGGCCAAACAAGCATGTAAACTCCCATCTCCCCTTTTTAAACTCACTAGTTGCAGAAGCTTACATCATATTTAGTACAAACCAATATTTATTTGTTTAGGCTTTGCAAACGTTTCATCTTCATGGCCTGAAGCATGATTTTGAGAATGATTCTGGTGACATGCTTGGACTCAGTCGGGAAAAGGACCTTGATTAATTAGTGATGCCTTCTGGGGTCATGGGAACAAGAAAACAAAGCCAGGAGGAAGAGAGGGGGTTACAGCATATGCACGTGTGTCAGAACAGCCCAGGTCTCGGTGCTAAGAAATAAAACCAAACAAACATCCTCGCATATTTAGGGCCCCACATGGACACTTAACATGTCTTATTCTCACTTAGGGAGATGTACGGAGCCATGTGAAGAGCCCAGGGGTCTTTTCCCCCTGCCAGCTCTCACCGTCCTTTCACATACTCTCAGGGTGGAGTGTAGTGTAACAAAGGGTCCTTGACCCCTAGATGCATGTAGAATCACAAATGATCTCGGGGCCCAGCATGCAGCCATCAGTAGTGTGTGGTTGTTTGTTTTGAGACAGAGTCTCACTCTGTCACTGTGGGTAGAATGCTGTGGCATCATGATGGCTCACAGCAACCTCAGTCTCTTGGGCTCAAAGTGGTCCTCTTGCCTCAGCCTCCCCAGTAGCTGGGATGCTTGCCACCATGACAGGCTAGTTTTTCTAATTTTAGTAGAGACGGAGGTCTGGACTCTGGAGCTCCAGCGATAAACCCACCTTGGCCTCCCAGAGTGCTGGGATTACAGGTGGAGCCACTGTACCCAGCCACCATCAGTGTTTTTAAACATCCCCCACAACTAGAGGATTCTTCTGTTCTGTCAGGATAAAGAACCATGGTGTAGAGGCAAGAACAGGAGAAAGGAGTCAGGGCACCCACCTCCCAGCCCTTGTTCTTTACTAAGCCCGTGTGACCTTGGATAGATTGCTTAGCTTAGCTTAGTCTACAAAATGAATTTGGACTCCAGATATTCTTTAGCTATAATTTTCTGTGAGTAAAAAAAATGAGAAGGTGAAGAATATCGTGGCATATTAACTCAAACGATATAAATGTCCTCCCCTTTGTAAATGCAGGGATGCTAACTCCACTGTCAAAGAGACAAATCTACAGTAATGATCAGAAAACAAACGTGAATCACGTTGCACGCATGGACAACCACAGCTTCTCGGGTGAGGCACCTAAGATATACGCACCATCAACAGAATCCTTTTTCTAGACTGTTCTCTAAAATGATCCTCTTTAAATACTAGAAGTCCATGAACGTAATTAACTTCCTCTCATACACCGTTTTCATTGCTTGCCCCCGACCCAGCAGTGGTTTCAGCACTCCTGCTATTCAGTGATTTAACACCTCACCTGAGTGACAGCAACATTCGTCCCATCGGTGACCTCCACGCTCATATTATAGATGGACCTCTGCTCTGCATCCAAAGGCTTTGCGATGACAATTGTCCCAACACCCTTCTCTGCGTCAAAAGAGCTGTCAAAATTCCCCCCTGACGAGTTCACAGAAATAACATAAATTAGCACATCTGAGAAGTTACTACACATATTAAAGCATATGTCTTTAAAGGGAGCTCTTACATAGAAATGTTTTTGACAGGCATCCCTATGGCTCAATTTTGTATATCTTAAATGAGACCTCTTTATTCCTCACTTAATTTATATTTCAAAATGCAGCCTCTACAATGCATAACAAATGTTATAAAAAAGGAATGTATTGCAAAGGAGATTCTCAGCAGTGATGGTAGAGTGTGAAGCACACACTGACTCCAGAGACTATTTAGAAGCCTGAAGCCCCTCCAACCCCTGTGGCTTCTGTAGAAATCTGTACTTTTTTTGGCTTTTCCAAAGTAGATTAAATTCTAACTAAACAAATAGTCCAACTATTATTCACAAAATGAGAAGACACTTAAAGTCTATTTCAGGATAAATGGTAAACATTTGGCTGGTGTAATTCAGATTTCCTCATTTATATGTCAGAAATAAAATTATAAATCCTGGGAAGAAAAAGCAAAAAACATTTTAATTTCATATTAAGAATTCTATATCTGTAAGTGGGATACTTTTAGAATTTTTTTCTGCCATCTTGACAGTGGGAATTATTTTTCTTCTAAGAAAGTTGAAAATTTATGAGAGACTCACAAAATAAAATTGGGAAAGAAGTAGAGAAAGCAACAGCTTATGTGACACTAACTTATAAAACAATTTATACAAAAATTTTCTGTCCATGCCCCAGGGACAGGTGTAAGGCACAGTCTGTGATGGGTTGTTTAAGACAACCTTGCCATTGTTTAGATTACTGCTGATATTGCTATCTCTGTGAACAAAAGTGTGGTTTATGATGTTCCCAAATGAAAGATTTTTTTTTTTTAAGGAGCAGAGACAATAATAGCATAAATGCCAGAATGACTTTAATTATGGATATATTAGTATATGTTCACAGCTCTATTTGCTTTAGTCTGAAATGTTGTGGTGTCGATTTTGGTTTTTATATAGTAATTTTATTTAAGTACAGTAGGTAGGACCATGAACTTACTGATTCTCATATTTTAGAATTGAAATCTTGGATTTTCTTACATCTACGTTGTTTGAATTTCATTTTTATTCTTTTTAAAAAAATTTTTAAGACAGACGTGGTTACATTTTTCATTTTGCTAATCAATGAACAAACATTTCTATGATGTTATAATTATCAATAGGCAGATCAGTTAAGAGAAAGTAAAATTTTAACTGAATAACTAAACTTTGATATACAGTGAGTCAAAATAAATAATATGGTTTACTTAAAAAAAAACCTGGTCATATATATTTCCAATACTTATTGCCTGCAGCTGTCATATATACTTAAGATTACTTAATTGGAAGAGAGAAAAATAATTGCCCTTGACATTTAATTAAAGTTATGGAGATATGAGGATACCAGAGAATTGGTTGGAGATTATATACTTTTTCAGAAATTTCATCTAAAAAGAGGCTCATCATCCAATTAATATCTTTAATTGATTTACTGAGGAGCACTAAATGTTAACTCCAAAGAAATCTTCTGAAGAACAGGATAAGGAGACAGAGGGGAAAGTCTGTACTAAGAAGAGACGCAAGCCTGGGCCGCCATTTCATGCCGATAACCGCATGGAATCCAACTGAAGGCAGATTCGAGAGCCGTGAATAACCAGCTTTACAAGAGAAGAAAAATCATTTGCCGCCAAGTGGTACATTCCAGAAAAAAAAAAAAAAAGACAAAAAAATCCCACAAACAACAACAGCAAAAACCCTACCATGGAAACTTAAAAAAAAAAAAAATTGCCTCAAAAGACTCACGGAGCAGGAAAGAGGAGAACATAACCTCTCAGGGTGTTTCTGATGGTTTGTATCAAACCACATTCAGAATCATTGTTAGGCTGTTTTCCTTACAATTATTTTAGAAGGTGAAAATTTATAGGTCAAGGTAAAATATAAATGATGCCAATTTTATGAAACTTTAGTTTGCTCCAGTTTAATGATTAATGAAAATAAAATTTAGAGAACGTACAAGCAAAGATTTCCAGTCTCAGTTACTGTTCACAGGGAGAGGGAACAGCCCTCTTTACTCTCCCTCACTGACTTACACTCACAGTTTTGTCCTCAGGGCCCTATTTAAAAATATGTAATCATTGCATGTGGTTAGTGGCATAAAATTTAAATATTTTATATAGGGCATAGAGATGGTGTACTTTTCCTTAGTTGTTTGCTGTTATCAAATAACTTTTTTTTTTTTAATGAAGGAGAAGACAGGCAGAATCAACTAACACTTTTGGCTACTTTTATGATTGTCATGCTTTTAGTTTCTTTCTCTTTCTCTCTGTGCGTGTCCCCTTCACTCATTGTGACTCTCTCAAATTCTCTGGACCAGAAGCCTCTACAGGGGCAGGTGAGAGAGACCCTGAAGCCAGCAGGGCAGAGAGAACTCGAGAGAGCGTGTACAAACTCTCCCTACCTACCAGCAGAGCTAGCAGCCACCACTACACGTTTCTAGGACATTTGCTCCTAGTTGAGCCAAGATTTCATGTAAAACAAAATCTTCCCTGAGTTTTAAAATGAATTTCTGACATGGGACCACAGAATCTAGACCAGCAGTTCACCATCAACCCTCACACAATTTAACAACCAACCACTTAAGCATCCCATTTCATAAACGACTCCACATCTCTCCCCTGGGGCTCGTTTTTCAGGCTCCCTTTTAGCCTGAGAGGCTATTTCATTTTCATAGGAAACCGTGCCCAAATCACCCAGGGTGAGAGTATCAAGTGCCAGGAGTCCGTTCCCACTGGCAGCATTCTGTTAAACAAGGTGTGCTTGCTCAGAGCCAGTAACACAACATGCAAAGCCAGCGTGTGCTTGGGGCAGGGGCATCAGCGAAACAAAAGGTGGGCACAGGGAGGACACTGCCGAGCTGGTTTGAGCTTCAACCAAGTGGGAGATTAGAGAAGCCCCAGGCTGAGCATTGCTGCAGGGGTGTGCGGCAGAGATGGTTAAAGCGAGGTTGTGAACAGCCCACATAACAGATAATTCACATCAGGGACATTTCTCTTGGACCACTTTTGGCCAAGACAGGTGTAATAGAGTAAACAAAAAGCAGAAGAGGCATATTGGATTTCTATCAGATTCTAAAGTTGAACTTGACAAGCGGGAATGTCCTAACGGGTTTAAAAAACGGGGCACAAGTGAAAATACTTTGAGCCAGCAGCTACTGCCTCAATGCTCCAGGCAGCAGAGCACGGGGCTGGTTTAGTTAAGATTTTCTTTTACAAAGGGTACGTTGCACCACCTTCTCTCGGTAAAGAGATCCAGTGGTGAAAATCACCCAGCCTCCCCTTTAGAGAAGCTTCCAGGACCCTATCCAGTATCATCCCACTGCACGTGTAGTTATAAAAACACCAGCCCAAATCTAGTCCTCAGCAAGGGGAAGTATTATGTGAGAAGCTTCCCGAACACTGAGCTGCTGAGTCTCAATGAATTAAGGGAGCCGTCTACAAGCTGTTCAGTCAGGCTGGGCGTGTACAGTGAACTTAAGGAAAAGTGTTAAACACCAGTTATGGTTTCATCGTGAATAATTTTCTGCCTTGGAACGAAAGCAAGCATAGTACCCAGCTGAGGACGGTGATTATGATGAAGGCAGGAGGCACTGGGCAGAGGTCAGGAAACGGTGGGAGGAGGAAAAACCCCTCTGGAATCTATCATAAAGTTCATTTTCTTAAAACACTAATGTATTGATAAGATGTGTTTCAGGCTTTCTGTTATTTTCCCATGTCTGCTCAGATGCACTCCTATAGACTAGATTGTTGCTATGGAGAAAAGAGAGACTTATTTGGGATCCGATTAGGGAAAGAGGGCAGAGCAAGAGAAATGAAGTGTTTGATGCTAATTTAATGACTCTGAGCAAAAGTCACCCTGATGGAGAAATAGCTGTATTAGAAGTCACATGCGAATGTGGCTTCTCTCAGGAGAGCTGGGTTAAGAGTGTTGTGTTAATGAAATACAACCACCTGGTTTGGGGAGACCCGGAGATGCCCAAGCTCTCGTCAGGGAACAAGGCCACTGGTAGAGCTATTAAGAGAGTTCAACTTGCCTCACTGATCCAACCCTAAGCCATAGCTCCACTGGGGACGAGGTTCAAGGACAAGTGGAAGCTTAAGAGACAGCAGCAAATAAGAATGCAAAGTCTATAGACACCTACAACAAGCTCAGGGTCAAGGCAGCTTTACGGATTGGCAACACGGAACATTTTTCTAGAGATGGGCCTACGTGCTGGCACTCTACGTCAGTGAATTATTTTCCAAAAATAGCCCTTCTGCTCTCTCTGTGGTGGGTGAGATAAGTAAATATAGATATTTTAGGTTCTTACTAGCTCCAAGGAAAACCATCTTTCTAGTCTCAATCAGGCAAAAAAGCTAAAAGAATGGGTGGCAGCACCCTCCATCTCTGTGAGTGCAGAGGAATTGTTTGAAGCGTGTAATAATGGCGGCCTTCACAATTCAAATATTTGCCATCAGGATAAAGATATGGGGACTGAATTGTGGACCAGATTGTGTGCACATCAGAGAGTCTGTAAACCGGGGAGCCGGGGACTTGCCATCATCGTCCCCTGAGAAGTGTGAAGCTATGTGATCAAGCCACAAAGGATTATGGGTTATTTGTGTTCCTTTCAATTTCTCTCTCTTTTAACACAGAGAGGGAACATGCTGTGCGTTGGGCTGTTTCAACACAGAACAGCTGAACTTTATTATGTTTCCTTTTAATTACAGCTTTCTTAACTCCGTTACAAGTGGAGCTTCTGTTTCTGGAAGCTGAAGAGACTTAGCTACATAACATCCTAAGCAGCCATCTCTTTGGAGGCCCAAGAAAGTGTCTGGCAGATCCTTGGTGCAAAGGTCCAGGCTTGGGAACAAAATTGCTCACTACACAGTTTTGTGAATTCGTAATCATGGTGGGAGGAAAAGAAACACAGTTAAACTAGAATTGGGTAAATTTGGAAATGTGGAAATGAGGCTATCCTCTTGTGTATAAGCATGCCTGAAACAGTATTTCTGGTTGCCTAAGGTACATTCATTAGTCACTGCATTTGTAAGCTGTATGTGCCAGGCCAGGAAGTTGTAGTATCTGTAGGGGTGTCTGAATGCACTGGGTCTGCAATGGAACCGAATAATATTTACCTAGGCAAAGACTGCACCTAAATGTAAACTTCACTTAAGATCCATGCTGACATTACGCGCCTCGGGCCTCTTCTTAGCACCTACCGTGCACTGCTAAGTTTCATAAGCACTGAAGGGCACTGCTTCCTCTCCTTCCTTTCTATGTTAGCTTGGCCCCAAGAAGATGCTTAGGTAAGGCAGAAGGGATCAAAGAGGTGAGCTTTTCCCTGGCTGAAGAAATCTTGAAAGTGAGAATGAAACATCTGAATATGATAAAGGAAACAACAGGTATTTAGAGAAGGGGAAATAGACTGTCAGCAAATTGAGAAAAAAAAAAGCGACTCTGATACATTAGAAAGATTTTCAAAAGGGGGCTTGGTGGAAGGGGGACTGTATCAATACTGAAAGCAACCAGCACCTGGAAAAGGATTTTACTTCTGCAGTGCAATGAAGAGTTGGCATTTTAAGATGTCAGCTGGATGTGAGGATGGAAATAAAATCATGTTTTGTTTGGGCATCTGGCCCAGTAAGTCTAATTTGTAGAAGAAGCTTGGCTGGAAGTTACCAGGTTTCCAGTGACATTTCTCTGACAGAGGATCCAGCCCACAGGCCAACCTTGTGGGTTTTCATTAAGGAGGCTACTCAGGGCCCTGAGACCAAGGGGATTATGCAGGAAGAGTATAGTGTTTAGAAACACAAAGGCAGAGAAACCTGAGAACTGATGCCATGTTCTTGGTAATGGTTCCTAGATTTGTACTTGGAGCAGATTAAAGGGATTCCTTCTAGGTAGTGTGCTCATCTATAATCTGCCCCTCTTTTCCTGGACTGGGGACATTCCTATTTATCAAAGGTGCTAATGGGAGGGAGGTCATACTGACTCTGGACAGGTCAGGGTTAAGGTATTGGCTGCCTAAGGCATCTCCGTTGGTCACCAGAGTTTACTCCACTTGCCCTAGGACGATAGCAACAGAAGCACTGGCAGGCAGAAGGCATGAGGGGACACGGGCTTTGACCTGAAGGGTCAATAATGAGGACAGGATAACACAGACAGGAAAAACTTGCAATGAAGGTTACATGCAGTGCTACTAGGCATGTTTATCCATACACAGTCCCACAGGCGTGCAGGAGGGTGCAAGTACTGTGAGCTGGGCCTGGGTACCTGGGGGCAGGGGGCTGGTAAAGAGTCTGAGCATAGGAGAAAGGTGTGCTTGTGGGAAGTAGAGCCCATGTGAGGTGTCCAGGGTCATGAGGATGGTAGGTGGGATGTGTGTGGATCAGGAAGCTGTATACATGGGTCATGCCAGGGGGGAGAGTGGCACTGCCAGGCTGAGAGGCTTCCAGGCTGTGAAGAGGCCTGCAAACTGGAGTGTCCAGGGAGGAAAGGTGTAAACGGTGGCTGAGGAGAGAGGTTGGTTCCTCTCCTCACTCAGGACAGCACACAGGTGCCTGTTGGCTGTTTGGTTTCTACTGTGCTCTTCTTCCAGCTATTTAAAAGGAATTGCCTCTGCACACGTCCCTGAAGACCCGGCTCTGGAGACACGTCTTAGAACTAGGGTGCATTTTCTGTGACTCTGATGAGGGGTGGCAGTGAAGGGATCACTGAAGGGGGCTGCAGAAATGGCCAGGCACCAAACACGTTGCCCCAGAAATGAAGCAACTTGGTTGGATGATATCTTAGTGAGCTGCAAACTACAGGGCAGATGAAGAGCTGGGCTCATCTTTAATGGATGGAAGAGGTTCCATTTCAAATATGTTACCAAGAGATGAAGAAGAAGTTGAAAGGTTGGAATGAGGATGGCTATGTACAGGGATGGTGTGATTAATGCCAATTAAGTAAAACAAAGAAGCTTTACTGTCATTCCATAAAATGCCATATGTGGAAACAAAGCCTTTCTTTTTGGGAATTCAGAGAACTCTCTACCAGGATTTCTGCCAGTGAACTCTCTACCAGAGAACTTCTCTACCATGGGGGCCACGGGGTGTTCTTTTTCTGAGCCTAATTAATACTGCTGGGGAACTTTCTAAATGCTTCCCCCAGGCCCAGCTGGTCCTGGGAAGAAAGGCAGGTTCTTGCCCATCCTATCCCGGCAGAGAACGGTGGAAGGAAATGATTCCCGCAGACCAGCTCTCTCCTGGGTTCCCTACCACCTACAGAGAAGTGTGGGCTCGGCCTGCTGTCAGATGAGGGCTGCACACACGCTGGCCCTCTCGGCAGCAGACCGTTCTGTTTCCCGGTGCTTTGCACACAGTCCCTCTCCAGTGCCTCTCCCCATAGGTTGCCGAGGGCCACGGAGCTGCCCTGCCCGTTCCTTTTGCAGCCTGGTGTGCTTGCTTGCTTTCTTTCAAGGAATTTAAAGGTTGGCTCCCAAGGTCCGCCCTGCACGCTTCCATCTGCTTTCTCTATTCAGCTTGGCGGGGGCTGAACTGGCTGTATATCTAGGTTCCATTTCCTGCCCTTCCTTCCGTGGACAGCAGCCAGGGGACTCTCCTGATGGGGCTTTTTGGTATATGAATGGCATTACTGCTGCAAAACCGAGGGGCTGGAATACATTTTAATTTATTTTTCAATTGGAAAGGGCCCAGTTAAATAAACCAACCTACAAAAAAGAGAAAAACAAAACAACAAAAAGCCCACATACCTCAAAAGCAAAGAAAAAAAATATCAAAACATCCCCCCCCCAAATCCAAATGCATCAAACCTCAAACAAAGGAGTCATTGGATACGAGTAATGTAATAGCTGTTAGAGGCCAGTCTGAAATCTGTGGGCTGCACTTCAGCCTGTCACAGGCAGTTATGAAAGATGTAATTCAATTTGCTTTGGAAAAAAAAAAAACCCGTAAAAGGCAGATTGGATAGCTGTATTTTAGCAAATGTGTTTGCACTAAGGGTACCTTCTGTTGAACAGTTCTGCCCACAAGCTGTCTGTAGAATATAGAACATCTCTCGAGCATGCTTGCCACCTTGAAGCAGGGCAGTCGGGAGCAGAAAAAAAAAGAACAGAATGCAGAAAAAAGGTGAAGAAAAAGAGAGAAATGAAGGACAGCAAGTCTAGTACCATCAATACATTTAGAAATGAGATTAGCCAAGTGTGACAATAGAATTTAAATGATACACAGAACGACATTAAGATCGCAGTAAATAACATACTATGGAAAATCCAGCCAGAGAGCACTTTCTGTTCAGCTCAGCTACAGAATCGGAACGAAAGCACAGGTTGACTATTCATTTTACTGGCTCTTTTGTACTCCAGCACTGTACATCTTTTCATCTTAGCACTAATTGTTAGTCTTTTTTTTTTTTTTCTAGTTGCTCCAAACAGTCAATTATCCCATTGCATGATATTGCTCTGGAAAACTCCAACTTACCAACTATGTCAAACCACAGAGGGGTGTTAGCTGGCTGCACAGACACCACCCCCACAATCTCAGTTACTCTATCGCTTTCCATGACTGTGAAATTATAAAATGGCTCATCGAAGGTCAGCGGGATAGGTGAAGGGGGCGGCTTCTTAATCCATTCAATGTGCAGGCGGGCCGTGGAGGACTTCTGTGGGCGCCCATTGTCCACTGCCTTTATCTACTCACACACGGAGAGAACACAGAAAGAGGTCTTAGAGCTCTGATCTCTGGGGAAGCTGGGACCTGTCACTCCTACATTGCTGGGCCAAGACTCCTTCCTCATCGCAGTGTCAGCAACGGGGTGAAGAATGGAGACCTGGGGAGAATGGGCTTGGGAGGAGGGGAAGAGCCTAGTCACGTGGGAGCCTCACACCAAGTTCACCAGAGGCTTATCTGAACTGCTGCCAGCTTTGCAGATTCAGAATCCTTGAAAGAAACGTTACCCTTACAGTTTGCAGTGTTCTGTGGGCGTGAATGATAGCTACACGAGTAGGAATAGCTAATTTGATTCTTTACAGCTTGACCCTGAACCTCGCCTCTGGTGATAATACTCCAAAGAGAAGAAAATGTGTTGTGAATCAGTATTTACGTGGGAATGATGCCTGCGGAACTTTGTGTGTGGTGGGGGTTGTAATTTGCAGCTCCTTCCTCCTGCTCTATTCTGGAAAAGTGCTGGGCTCACACAGGACACCAGAAGGGTGACGGGAGTAGGTGTGGGGAGGGCAGAAGCCTGGGGCTAACTGCCTTGAGGCACCTGCTAAGGGGTGAAGGGAACTCTGGGTGGCAGCGTGGTGGGGAGGACAGTGCTAAGAACTCCTCTCCGTGGTCGCAAGTCAGCGGAACGTGGGTGAAGGAGAGCATGTCTCCTGGCCCAGCTGTGCAGGGTGAACTGCTATGGAGTCCTGGGCTCAAATAGGAGGGCCACAAGTCTCAAGTGCAGAAAACACTGGCAGAAACCAAAAAGAAGAAAGCCCAAATCAAAATAAATTTTACAAGGCTTTTTAAATATTTCATTTAAAAAACATTTATGGGCACATAACTAATAATTATAACTTTTGAAGACACTGGCAAGTTATAGCACCTTACACGTTGATGGATTACTCTGCCCCCAAACATCCTTGTTGGATGGAGAACCCTTCAAAGCACACCTCTTAAACCAGGTTCCCAGGAGCTGAGACAGAGATTTGGGTACAAATGGCCTGAGGGGGAAGGGGAATACTCTTAGGAGAAAGGGAATAAAGAGATCAGAACAGGCAGGGTAGGAGCTAAACAGGGATGGGTGCCCGTGAAAGCACGGCATCCCATGGGGAGCTCTGAATTAAGTGTACCACAGAGTTGGATCCACCTTGAAGCAGGGGGGTTAAACTTTAGCATCTAGGTGCCTGTTGTTCAGTCATTGGCTGTGGGTTGCTAAGTTGGGGGTGGGAGTGTGGACTCTCTAGAGCAGGCATCAGTGGAGGATGATTCTTGGAGGAGGGGGCTGTGAGCCCTCAGCAGCCAGCACTGTAACAGCTGGGGGATAGACAAACCAGTCTGGTGAGGGGGGTCTGGGCAGGGCACCAAGAGTATCTATAGACGTCCATACAGCCCTCAAAGATTTCCATACTGCCCGCTTCACACAGCAGCAAGTATTACACCAGAGCTTCCAGTGGTGGAAACACCTCTGCGGTGTTGCTATCTTCTTTTCTCTGCCCACTGTTCTGGATTCATTACTGAGCAGGGGAAGAACCCACATCCAGATGACAGGAGTGAAAAACGTAAATCAAGGGACTCAGGGCGTCCTTCAAAATACTAAAGGCCTGACCATACCCAGCAGACCAGGCTGAGGATGAAGACTGGGTGGCAGATAGTGCCAGCTCTCAGTGACTCCTGGGACCCTGGATGGTGCCCATCACTAGCAAGGATGACCACCTCCTCTCTGGAATAGGTGCTGCCTGGCTCACGGGGTCAGGGGTGGAGGAAGCACATGGCACCTTGGATATGGGGCATATGACATGGTGCCCCATTGTGTTTTTTATTTTTCCAACTTAGTGACAAGTTTAGTTCTTAATGCTTGAGAACACTTTTTACAGAAGAAACTTTGCTGTGACTTGTGCCTCACAATCTACATGGCTAAATCCATGTTCTATTGTCAACAATTATAAAAGTTTTCTACGGAAAGTCTTGGGGACGTGGTGAGTGGTATGTTGAGTGGTGGGTGGGATGTGGGACTGCTGCTCCCCTGCCTTAGTTTACATCATGTTCAGGACCTTGAGCTGCGGAAAGTGCAGCCCAGTATGTGGTGGACACACTGTGGCCTGGGAATGGGGGAAAATGCGGACAAGACATAGCTTGGCACCATCTCAGTATTTCAGGATGTCACCAAAGCAGGCAGTAGTTCTCACCTGTCCTGGCCTCCCAGAAAGATGCCTTCCACAGTCTCGTGGCTTAACACCTTCCTCTAAAGATTCACTGCTCAAAGGAGTATACACAAACAAGAAAGTCACCCCATCCCCAAGCAACATTGCCAGAGTTCCGAAGCTCTTACCGTTAGGATGTCGTAACTTCCTGCTGTAAATTGCTTTCTGGAAGAAACCATGCCAGTTTTAGGGTCAATAAAGAACTTCCCATCATCATTTCCATCCACGATACTGTAGGAGATTTCAGCGTTGGGGCCCTCATCTCTATCGAATGCAAAAGCTCGGTAAATGGGCTCCCCCCTCTTCTTCCGGTCACGTTCGGGCAGCTTGATCTGGTAGACCTTCTCCGGGAACTGAGGCTTGTTGTCATTTTCATCCTGAACCTGAACCACCACCCAAATGGTTGACTGTTTTGGAGACGGACCACCATCTGTCACAGTCACCTGAGTTTTCAAAAAAAAAACAGGATGTGATCAGAAAGGAGGAACACTGTCCTTGCTCTCCTCCCACTGCCCATCCTGTAAGGTGGATTTTGTGATCTAAGGTCCGTCAACTTGTCTTCCTTCTGTAGTTTATGTCAAATGCATAACTTTTCATAGCTCATCCACAAACAGAGGGGTTGCCCCAAACCCAGTAAGGAAAATCTTCGCTAAAAGGGTGGCAGGGAAGTGGGGCTGTCTTTGCCTCTGAGGCTGAGATATCAAATGAACACAGACGGTGTAGCTTTTAAACAACTGAAATGTATCAAGGGGTGGGGAACCTGCAGCCTCAAGGCCACATGTGGTCCTCCAGTTCCCCAGTTGGCCCCTCGACCGAATCTAAAGTTCACAGATCAAATCTCTTTATCACAAGAATTAGTTTGGACTCAGTCAGAAGGGCACACTCACGGATCCAGAGTTCCACAGGCTCCCCACCCTTTTAGATCCACTGCATTTATAAAAGCTGGCATATTTTTTACAGTTAATCTTGCCAGCTACTGAGTCTGCTGGTGTCTTGAACCTGAACTTCCCAGTTTCTAGACTTATGAACAATAAATATCTGTAGTTTAAGCCACCCAGCCTATAGTATTTTGTTATCACAACCCAAGCAGACTAAGGCACATCTTCATGTAAAATTTGATTTTTACCTTGTCACTGACCTAAAGGAAAACTGTGATATATATACTTCACTATTTATAGGCATGGTTTAAAGTACATTTAACACTTAAAATGTTTTTACCAATCACAAAACAATTTTTTTCATCTTTGAATAAAGGGCTGGAGATCTGCTCTCCATGTCTCCATGATGCTCCATGTGTGTGTCTGTGTAAACTGAAAGAGGGGAGCAAGGAACACATGTCAAGGGTTGTCAGGGCCAATAGAAAGTCTTTGAGGCTGAGTGTGAATAGTTTTCTGATTGGTCATCGCGATGATAATCACTATGAGACTAATGCCCATCGTGCAAATGGGGAGTCCCAGTTATAAAGATTCTTTCATGCATGATCTCATCTGCTTTCTAGAACAGCCTCTGCAGTAAGTGGAGCAGGTTCATTCATTCCCATTTCACATATGAGAAAAAAGAGGCCCTCAGATCCCATTAGCTAGGTGTTGAACTTCTCCAAAATCCAGAAAGAACTGCTGTTTAATTTTTAAATCATTACCTTGTGTAAAACAGATTATATAGCTTCAAAATATGCATTTGGAGGCTGGAAGGAACATAAAGACGCACAAAATATCAACAGGAAAAAAACAACAGGGAAGTAAATAACTGATACAAAGGCCCCAAAATGTGGAAAAACAAATTAAAGGCTTTTGCTAAATGGAATTGCAATCTAGTTCGGTTTCCCTTACAAGCTTCCTAGGAGAATAGCTTTACTAGACTCAGGATACATTTTCATAGGTGTTCTCTTGCTTTTTTAAAGAAAATAATCAATTTCCTTCCAAGGTTATTTTCCCATTGGTTCTTTATATTTCACAAAAGATCCACGTCAGGGCCAATTTGTGCTAAGTCTGGATTTTGACTCCGGAGCTAATTCCTGGACAGCCGAGTTCTGAAGAGGCACGTCCTGTCGCTGCTGCCAAAGTCAAGCGGTGCACTCCCGAGTGAGCTGTGTGGACCCAGACACATTGACTGTTTTGCTCTCTTTCCCTCGTGAACAGCCAGCCCCCTTCCAAATTCAGGCGACTCTCGCTGTCCTCCTGGTGCACAAAATCACCTCCTTGTTGCCCGTCGCTAAGTGCCCTGCACGGGGCTCTGAGATACCACTCAAGAGCCGCCTCAGGGCCAGGTGGTGTCAGGGAAGCAGCCTCTTTTCGCGCCAGTTCACTGCTCATCAGAAGACCCTGCTGCTATTAAATGCTTTCATTTGTAGTAGACCTGACTTCCAAGCACAGGCCCTTGAGACGTCTACCTGCAGGTGGGAAGAGTGGCACTGCCCAGGCTCGCGCAGCAGCCCCCAGGAGTGCCAGGGAAGTAGGGTCACCTAGTCACTCCCTCAGTCACCGCCCAGCTCCCTCAGGCCACAGGGCACCCTTTGGGTCTGGCAACACTCTCTCCTCCCTGGAGCGCTGTCCCTGGCCCTTCACTGCACCTTGCCTACTCATCGTTTAGGTTCACGTAAATGTCCCTTCCTCCGGGGCTGCCTTCTCAGAACTCAGTCCAGTTCCGGCTGCCCTGCCCCCGTCGAGCCTCTTCAAGAACCCCTGCTTGTCTTTTGTAGCAGTTACATTGTGGAAACTAATTAAACACGATTCTCCACTTATGTAGATCAGCTGTGTGAGGACAAAGACAAGCTGTGCACGTTCCGTTCTCCGCTCTCACGGCTGAGCCAGGCCACACGGAACAGGCTGCACACACGGAACAGGCTGCACAGACACTTTGTTAATGACTGAGACTCTGATTCAGGCCCTACTTGGGCAGTCTCTTTAGCCAAAGCTGTCTTCCTTATAAAACTTTCAGAGACCATTCAAGGCCCTTTACAAGGCAGCCCCAGCTGCCTTTCTGCCTTTTTGTTAATTATTCCTCCATCTCCCGACCCACAGTTTCAACAACTACCCACATGCTGGTCATTCTCCAATGTGTATCTCCTGGGCCTAAGCCCATTTCCTGAGGGCCAAACTTACACGCTCAACTAGCTACCAGGAATCTACTTTTTGGACCTTTTACATACATCCCCCAAAGTCACAAACTGGAATCACCACTCTCAAACCTCCCCCCTCCCCTATGTCCACTGTCTGAATGAATGGCACCCCACCCACTTGCACAGTGGTAGACCCAGAGTCCTGGCTTCCACCCACAGTCCTGTACACCCACCACACCAATCTCTCCTGCCACCCTGCTCTAGGCTGAGCTTTATTGGCTCGTTGCTTGGATGGCTACAGTCGCCCCCTGGTCTATCCACCTCCAGCCTTCACCTTTATTGTGAAGTGTCATTTCTTCTTCAAAAATCTGCCTGTGTCATTGATCTGCATCATGCTCTTCAGGGGCTCCTTGAGGGCAAGGATCTGGTCAGCCACTTTCCCACCTCTGTGTCCAGTTACACAGTGACCCAGGGAGGACCTGAGTATGCCATGTGCTTATACCATTTGCCTCCCCGGGAATACACCTGACTTATTCCAGAGGCTTCCACCCAACACTGCTGAGAAGCCATTCCCGGCTCCTGCAGCCTGAAGCAGGGCCCTCCGTGCTCCCACTCCACGGTGGGCACACTTCTAGGTGCTAATTACCATCCTGTGCTTTCAATCTCTGCCTCGTGTTCTCCATTCAGCCAGTCTAGACTGTGTGCAACTTGAGGTCAGGGATTGTGTCTTACTCAGTTTTTTTTTTTTTTTTTTTAATATTCTGGCACCTGCTTCAGCTCTGAGTGCCAAATAAATATATAGTGAAATCAAGAACTAATTTCCTTAAAATTCTTCCCTATCATAATAAATAAAAAGAACACCCAGACAGTTAGACTGTATATAAGGAGTTAGCATATAATCTCCCTAATGCTTCTAGCTCTAGGATTCTGTGGATGGTGACTGAGGGGTGGGGCAGACGTGAGTTACTCCAAAGCAGGGACTTTGTTTATTTTGCCTTTTTTCTGAAGTACTCTTGGTAAATGTTTGCTGCACTGAACCATATTGCTAACTTCAAGGTCTTAATTTCAATTATTATGTTCCCGGGCCCACCCATCTGCCCTTCTATGTTTGTACCTGGAATATTAATCGTGGATATTTACATCAGCTTCTCAGACTACATATTTCATGGTGCCTTAGTCCTCAACACCCCCCCCCCCTTGAAATCAGCCCATATGGAGGGAGTAGCAGCACTGGAGATGGACGCAAAACTAACTGAGATAAATCCCCACCGCCTCCTCCCCTGCATCATTTTTCATTAACGATGTGAGAAATGAGCTATTGTTTAGAAATGATCCATGAGTACTCTAACCCTGTCGCAGTGGGACCAGAATACAGAGTCATCCTAACTTACAGCCTCTGTCATCACCGATCAATAATTGGTGGTCCTGGCAATTAATCAAAAGCCTGAAAGCTTAATTTCCTTAGGCGCTAATACCAAATAAAAGGATCCGAAAATAGTTCAGTGACACAGAAAGGGAGGCAGCCCGTTTCATTTTCCTGTGGTGCCTTGGTTTGTGAACGCCAGGCAAAACCAGAATGGTCTGGGAGGATTACACTGCCACAATTACCAAAGAGGAACATGTCTTCAAGTCTTTTTCTGGAAGATGCCTAAGGTTTATAGGACCAGCAGTGGATGGGATGCTGAGAAGTCTGGAATTAGGCACCTGGTGGGAGGGAATGCTCCTCACTCATGGAAACAACTTATTTTTACTGCCTCTCTCCCTCTAATAGCATAGAATTATATAAGCGGCCAAAAGCAGAGACCTGGGATCTCGTCCATTGTCTTATTCTCATGATTAATTGCAATAGTGTTTAAGAATATATTCAATATTTCTAAGCAGGAGAGTTCAAATCTGGTGCTATCCTAATCTGTTAGTTCATCCCAAATGACTATTTCCAGGTCATTGTAATTAAAGCTGTGAACCCTTCTTAGGAGATTACGCATCCCCCTTCTCTGTTTTATACAGCAGTTTCCCTTATCCCTGGTTTTATTGTCCATTGATTCCGTTACCTATGGTTTGATACAATAAGGCATTTTGACAGAGAGAGAGTAGTCACTTAACTTTTATTATGATATACCGTTATTATTGTTCTATTTAATTAGTAGTTATTGTTGTTCAATCTCTTACTGTGTCTAATTTATAAACTTTTTCACAGGTGTGTATGTATAGGAAAAAAATCGTACAGGAATGCCTCAGTACTCCCTGTGGTTTCAGGAATCCACTTGTACCCCACAGGTAGCAGGACTGCTGTCTTTGTCTGTGGCACTTTGTCATGAGCTGATATGTCATTTCACTTACATGCGTATTACTCACCCACATCTGCTAGACTGTGGGCTCCACAAAGCATGGATTTTCATCTGTTTAGTTCACCAGCATATCCCCAGCATCTATGACACTGCCTCGAAACAGCCTAAGCATTCAGTGTTGTATGAATTAATGAAATATTTACTCAGTGCCTTTAGGTAAAAAGCTATTTCTAAGGCAAATTAGGAGATCAGCAAACAACAAACCAACAAACATGAGTGTCTACCCCTCCTGGTGCCCCAAGTCCTCTCTCTGTAATAGTTGGGACCTGTGATCATCTGGCCTCAGTTTCGACCTGTTCAACAAGAACTCAGTTTCTTATGAAGCAGCCCATTTTTGGTTTGATTAGTTCAATTCTCACAAAGTTCTCCTTCAGAAAAATTTTAATTAACAAATAAAAATTATATATATTTATAACATATGATGTTTTGATGTATGTATATAGCTGGGGTCCTCAGACTTTTTAAACAGGGGGCCAGTTCACTGTCCCTCAGACCATTGGAGGGCCGGCCTGTGGGCCCCGGGATGAGTTGGCTGCTAAGCAGGACAGGCAGTGGTGGCAAAAACACCTGGTGGGCTGGAAAAATGTTCTAGGCAGGCTGCAGTTTGAGGATGCTGGGTATATACCATGGAATGGCTTTATCAAGCTAATGCATCTGTGCTTTTCTTCACATACTTAACTTTGAGGGTGAGAACACTTAAAATCTACTCTCTTAGTAATTTTCAAGTATTAGATATTTTGTTTTAACTAGAATCACCATAATATAAAATAGAGAGATCTTGAACTTGGTCTTTCTGCCTAACTGAATCTTGTATCCTTTAACCAGCATTCACAACCCGCCCCCACCAGGTAACCACGATTCTAGCCTCTGCTTCTATGAGTTCAACTGTTTCATCTTCCAATGAGGCATGTATCTTTCTCTGCTTGGCTTATTTCACAAAACAATGTTTCATGTTTATCCATGTTGTTATAAATGGCAGGATTTCCTTCTTTTTAAAGTCTAGATAGCGTTCCACTGATTAAACATTCCACATTTCCTTTATCCATTCATCTGGCTGATTCCATATCTTGATTATTGTGAATAGTGCTTCCAGTGAAAGTGGAAATGAAGACTTCTCTTCAACATGCTGACTTCATTCCCTCGGGATATACACCCAGTAGTGGGAGTGCTGGTTCATATGTTGGTTCTATTTTTAATTTCTCCAGGAGCTCTCGTAAGTGTTTTCTATTACGGCTATACAAATTTCATTTCATCAACAGTATACAAGGGTTCCTTTTTCTCCACATTCTTCCCAGCAATTCACAAAGCTCTTCTTACTACTGAACTCAAACTTACCTGCCTGTACTTATCCTAGCCTACCTGTAGTCTTCTATAGACTAGTTTGACTCTTTTATACTCTACTGAAAAAGTCCAGTTCCTCTCCATGTTACCCCAGTAATCCACTGCTATGGAACCAAAACTAGGCAGCAGAAAATAACCAGCATCTTTTATTACCTTTTGTGGTTTAGGAAGTTCTTATTCGGAGCCCCTGGTATAATCACAGGTACAGGCAGCTGGGCCTGTAGTCACCTGACACATCTGTTGGTGGATGGTGGCCGCGGCTGTGACCTCAGCTAGCTTCTAAGAGCAAGCGGCCTGAAGGATAGAAAGTGGCATCTGCTATTTTCTTAAGTCCTGGACTCAGAAACTGGCACCTTATCACTCATGTCCTATTCGACTGTCCAAAGGTTCCAGAGTCCTGTCTCATCAGCTGGATTATACACTCTAGATGGGAGTAGAGCCAAGTAATTTGGGAAGCTATGTTTTGAAATTTCCTTACTCATAAACATCCTAAGAGATAGCTGAGAATCATTTACCCAGATTGAAAACTCTCACTCCCGTAATTACCTCTCAGAATTCCTATGTTGGGCGCCTCTTTCAGGGTGTTTTCCCAAGTTCCTTCCTAAAACGTGATGACGGGACAGCATCACAGCGCATCAGCCTTACCCAGAGCTGTGCAAAATCCCTCCACCATCCCAGACACGACCTTACCTATTTATTTGGTTTGTGACTATGCTTGTTTGGGGTAGAAACCACGTCACACAGCACTATGACATGAAAAAATTAGCCCACTTGGGGCCTTTCCTGGAGCAAGCAATAAAGTAGAAGTGAGTGCTTTCCTTGGGGTATAAGTATTAAATCTCATCTTACTGGAAATTGGGGCTCCCTAGTCTAGGCCACTGCGGTAATCATGACGGTAACAGGTAACAAGCATTAGAAGCTTACGATGCAGCAAGCACTCCCTGTGAGGTGCACAGCCCATGTGCTGCTTCCTGAATTATTACAACAGTCTCATGAGAGAGGTGGTGTTATCACACCAAGTTAACAGACAAGGAAACCAAATTTAAGAACTTGTCAAAGGTCACCCCACTCTTAAATCAGAGAGCTTTGTTTTAAACTCAGTTGTTTGGTTCTATAACCAGGGATTAGCAAACTACAGCCCAAGGGCCAAATCTGGCTGCTTGTTTTGGTGAGTGCAATAGCGTATCCGTGGAGTACTATGCAGCCACAGGGAAGGGGGGCTTAATGCCTTTGGCAACAATTTGGTGAACTTGGAGATCATTCTTTTAAGTGAAACATCTCAAGAGTGAAAAAATAAATACCACAAGTCCTCATTAAATTGGAACTAATAATGAACATAGTTGTGCACAGAGGAACACAAAACTCAGTGGAAATCAATCAGTCTACCCAATGGGTAAGAATGGGGTCCTCAAACCTTTTAAACAGGGGGCCAGTTCACTGTCCCTCAGACCATTGGCGGGTCGGACTGTGGGCCCCAGGATGAGTCAGCTGCTAAGCAGGACAGGCAGCGACAGCAAAAACATCTGGCAAACCAGATAAATGTCCTAGGCGGGCTGCATGTGGCCCACAGGCCATAGTTTGAGGACGCCTGGAAGATGAACGCTAGCTGGCTGATGGGCACACCTAAAGACACAACTCAAGCATTACAAACGTAATCCATGTGACCAAAAACATTTGAACCCCTTTAGTATTTTGAAAAACATCAAAGCAAAGGGTGGTGCCTGTGGCTCAAGAGGGTAGGATGCCAGCCCCATATGCTAGAGGTGGTGGGTTCAAACCTAGCCTCACCCCACCCCCCAAAAAAGCAAAGCAAAACCAGAAATATTATCTATAGATGCTTTCCTGCTACAAAGGTATAGTTGAGTAGTTGAGGCCAAGACTAGCTGGTGCACAAAGCCTAATGTATGCTTTTTGGTCCTTTATAGAGAAGTTTCCTGAGCCCTGTCTAAACCCTTGTGCTGTTACCTCATTGGTTATAGTGACCTTGACTACCGAGCCCACTTTGCTGAGTCTGCTGTTAGATCATTTATATAAGACTGTCGCTTTTCACAGGAATCCTATGGGCACTGCCATTTCTCTTCTGCAGCTGGAGACACTGAGGCTTAGAAATTACTACACTAACTTTTGAAAGGGCTCTCAGTTGGAAAGTAACGGAATGCAGGTCTGTGTCCAAGTCGCACGTTCCTTTCCCTACCCTGCACAGCCCTTGCAGAAGCATCTGTTAACCACCTGTTTAAATTCCTTCCCCAAGTGTGGCTTCGGATCAATATCAAGCTCCACTCTGTGCTTCTAGAATCAAGGCTTTCCCCTCCTTTGATAATTGGAGTCACCAGTCTTTGTTCTCCAGTCTTTTGGCACCTTTCTGTCCTCCTTAATTGCTTAAAAACTGCCACTGAGACACAGTGCATGGATGAAACTCCTTTCAGTACCCCAAGACTGAGGCCCAGATTTATTTAGTGCTGTTAGGGCCTCTCCTACGACTTTCTCACAACTCTGTCTCAGAAAAGTTGGCTCTGCCCTTTGCATAGAACTATTCTCCCTGATTGAGGAGATGGCAGGGAGGAGGGCCTGGGCTGCCTTGGTTTCTCTTATCTGTCAGGCATCGTGTGTTGACCAGGTGCAGGAATTCCTCTAAACTGCTGGACAAATATTAAGTCACGGATCTCCGCCCTGGTCCCGGGAGAAGATGTGATTCTCATGTCCATATTATAGATTAGAAACAGGCACAGACAAGTGAAGCAGAGTGGGCTCCCACCTGGTCCGGGGGCTGCACCCCACCCACTGCCTCAGGCTGCCTCTTGTCCAAGTGCTTGCCTCACCTGCCTCAGAACACGGTCAGACGTGTCCCTTTACCACCTCAGCACTGTGGTTTGAGCACATCCTGGATGGGGATGGCAAATACATGGCATGGCTGCTGTGGCTGCTTTTATCATGCTCGCCACACCTGGAGGCCACAGAAAGCAGGAACGATTAATTCACTGCACACCTTGAAGGCGTGGTGTGGACTCAGACTCTCTGGGATGGAGCTCTCCAGAGAGCTGGCACAGCTAACCAATTTGCCACTGTCTAGGCTGCATACTCCTTGTTCTAGGTGAAACTCTCCAAATACCAAGCATCTCCGCATTCATATTTGGGTGCCATTGTTAAATATAATTTACAGGAGGCTATTGGCTTGAACTGAGTGCCTGCAGTAGACCAAACCAAAATGAAGAAAATGGAGTCACTCACACTGAAGCTTCCTGCCACCAAGCCTGAGTGGTTTGATCTTGGGAGAAATCAGAGGTGGACCACAGTGGGTAGAAGGTGGGGAAAGAGAGAGAGGAAGAGAGAGAGAGAGAGAGAGAGAGAGAGAGAGAGAGAGAGAGAGAGAGAATGAATATGAGGCCAGCCAAATCCTCCAAGAGGCGAGTTTTAGCTGGCATGATGAGCAAGTCCCCTCTGCTTTGACCTTACAGGGAAAGTAACGTTGAAATGACCAATGCACTTTTTTGCACCCTGTTTCTGCTCAGTCCTCTCATGTCTGTAAAACCAACCTCCTCTGCCCAGCTCATGGGAATATTCATTTGCTTTTATGGAATGTTCCTGAACCTGGAAACACAAATAAAAGCCAATTAAGATCTTCAAACTAAGTTTGTTGTAGTTTTGTGTTTTGACACCACAGACCTCCCTATCTTGACAGCACCCTTCTTCTCTAACACTGTACCTTTATTCTCATCTTCCTGAGCTCTTTTGTACTGATACTCTTCTAAAGTACAGGAGGACAAAGCTCAAAAGAGATTTATTTCTCCCTCTTCCTGTAAATTATCAAAAGTCTCAGAACCTGGCCGGCGGGTTCTAGGCAAGGAAAAATTTAAAGATAAAGGCATGTACACTAAGACAGAGCGTCCAGCCACAGCCAGCAAGGAGCCTTGAGATGTGCTTCCCTGCCCCTGCTCAGCTCCTGGGTAGACAAACATGATCACACCATGACCTTAGTCACCTCTGACTGGGGTCAGCTTTTCCCTTTGCCCAATGCTATTGCACAAATTTCATTTTCTATGTGTATCATAATGTTAGAAAATCCTATAACAAATTACTAGTAATATAAGTATATTACCTTCCTCTTGTATCTGATTTACTTAAACCAATATCCCTAAAGAGGTCATGGGACCAAAAGGTCACACTCTTTGGGGCAGGGTTTTAGATGCTGTGGCTACTGAGAACTAATTTGGACGAAGATGTCTGTGTACTTCTCTGATCCACACACAGGACTCGTGGTGGGCGGTGCAGCTCTCACGGTTCCTGTGGACTCAGTGTCTCCATCACTCAGGGCTGCACAGGGAGAGAATTGGATGAAGAGACACACTCCTGAGCGGCTTCCTACCACTCCCATGTTCTACATACTGAAGACCCTCAGGCTACAGGGAAACTTACCTTAGATGTGATTCTTATTCAGTCCACTTGTTTTACAGATGGGAAAAGTGATGTCTAGACAGATATGCTTTTTAGCCTAATATCATCTCATTAGAAATAACCTCGATCATTCCAAAAGATTGGCTCTACAGTTCCAAGGTAGCTTTTGAGCCTCATACAAGGCTTACATTCATGCATTCTCTCGTATAAACACACATATATATTTAAATATACATATATAAGTTTAATACTTCAGAGCTTTAAATTTAGGTATTTTCCAGAATGCTGAGTTCTTACATGAAAAAAATGTATTGTGTTTAGAGTAGATATTATGTTTACTCTCCACTTTTTATCTTCAAAATGTTTTACAAACATTAAATACTTAATCCCTTCAAGATACCGAAGAGACTCAAAGCAACTTTATCTCCTCTTCACAGATGAGGAAACAGAGCAATGACCTTCTCACAGAATACTTGGGGCACTGACACAAAGGCTGGGGCTGGAATCTAGACCTTTTAGCCTGTGGGCTCAGACTGCTGCATTCCCGGGGAGACAAGTGCTTCCTGCCATTTCTGAAAAGAAAACTATGAGCAAACAGTAAATTAAAGGGCAGGTCTCAAAGGAGCAGCAACTCCTGAAGATAAACTTTCTGAAAGGTGAAATCAGTGAACAAAAATTAACCTGCCTCATCACCCGTATTTTCCGTGGAGGAAAGGCAAAAGGAAGACAGCATTAAACCATCTGCCCTTCATTCCATTACATCTGGTTTCTCTTATTGGACCTACGTTTTGGTATTAAGAAATCAGCTGGAGATGGCGGCTCCACCCCGCCATCCACATGGGAGTACTCCACTCCGGCCGCGCCCCACTCTGCCTTCCTCATTCTCTACTGCTACCTATTAGGTACAATTGAGGGATGTATTCTCTCTAGATTGTGGAATGCATATGTTTCTGCCATTTCTACCTTCAGTAAATCAATTATTTCAGTATATATATACTTACCATGTTGGATAAATCTGTGGGATGGTTTATTTTATAAAGGAAAAGTCTTCATCAAAAATAAGAAAAGGATGGCTAGACACAGTGGCTTAACCCCAGCATTTTAGGAGGCTAAGGAGAATTACTTTTTTTTTTCCTTAGACACAGTCTCACTCTGTTGCTCTGGGTAGAGTGCCATGGTATCATCCTAGCTTACAGCAACCTCAAACTCTTGAGCTTAAGAGATCTTGCCTCAGTCTCCCAAGTGGCTGGAACTATAGGTACCCACCACAATGCCTGGCTAGTTTTTTTTCTATTTTTCATAGAAATGGAGATCTCAGTCTTGCTCAGGCTTGTCTTGAACTCCTACACTCAAGCAATCCACCCACCTTGGTCTTTAAGAGTGCTAGGACTATATGCGTGAGCCATTGCACCCAGTTAAGGGAGGATCACTTGATGCCAGGAGTTTGAGACTAGCCTAGAGAATATACTGACACTCTCTCTACAGTAAATTTAAAAAAGTTAGCTGAGCATGGTGGCACATACCTGTAGTCCCAGCTACCTAGAGACTAAGGCAGGAGGATCACTTGAGCCCAATAGTTCAAGGTCGTAATGATCATTCTACTGCTCTCTAGCCTGAGCAACAGAGTGAGATCCTGTCTCAAATAATAATACTAACAATAATAAAAGAAAAGAAAGAAGGAACAGAAATAAGAGTGAGAGTTAACAGGATATAAAGGTATAGTGGAAGAGAAGAAAGGAGAAGGGGGTGGAGCTTGTGGCTCAGTGAGTAGAGTGCTGGCCCCATATACTGAAGGTTGTGGGCCCTGGCCAAACTGCAACAAAAAATAGCCGGGCATTGTGGTGAGCACCTGTAGTCCCAGCTACTTGGGAGGCTGAGGCAAGAGAATTGCTAAGCCCAAGAGCTGGATGTTGCTGTGAGCTGTGACGCCACAGAACTCTACCAAGGGTAACAAAGTGAGACTCTGTCTCTAAAAAAAAAAAAAAAAAAAAAAGAAAGAAAAGAAAGGAGGAGGAAGAAAGAAGGACTCAAGTATTTTCTCTGAACTTCCATTAAGGAAGTTCATTTTGCCCAAAATGTTGCTCTTTTAGGAAAGAACAACTTAAAGATGCTAAACTAAAGTCGATCTAAACCCATGCAACGAACAGAACCTAGGCCTTGGGGCCACTGAATCACAATATTAATTTCTGAGAGCTTTCTCTTTGCCTAAAGATGTCACATTATTAAAAATCCCAGGACAAAATCAGCTGCCAATCCATCCAGACACCCTTTCCAAGTACTCCTGGTCTGTCTTCTGTAGGACGTGGACTCCCACAAGTCCTCGAGTTGCTCTGGGGTCTAGCCCAGTCCTGGCACATAGCTGGCTCTCCTAAATATTGTCAGTGAAATGCATGTTGAATCCTGCATCTCAGGACAATGAAGTCATCCTTCCTCCCCATGTTTAGACCTAGTAACTGCGAAATGGCAGCATTTTCAGAAAGATTCTTGACCAGTTCACTCTGGCAGCAGCTGCTAACATTATAGCTTTGTCCAAATCTTTTCTTTGCTCTTCAGGAAATAAAGTATTTCCCAGCCTGACATCTCTTAAAGCTTTTTCCCCTGCAGAGAGGTGTGCATCAGCTCCTAATCTCATCACATTTCCATTTCCTTCCAGGCTCATCTGCTCATCATTTTCTATTCATAAAACTTGCTTGATTCTAATCTTCCCTATCAGCAGGAACTAAACACCTCCTCCAAGTTTCCCTAGCACAATGGTGATTACCACCCATGTGCTAACTCCCCTTTTAACCAGATGGGTCCAATCTCTGTGCTCACATGTGGGCCATTAACAGAGTTCTGCCATGAACCAAGATGTGACGTCATATTGGCCGCAGGACTAAATCCCTCTGCACTGTTTCACAGTTCCCCTGACATCACGGCTTTAGTCACTATGATGGTCCACCTTCTCCTCTGCATGAAACAGAATCCACTAGATATAAATTCCAAGGGAAAGCGCACATTGGTAGCTCCCTTCTATTTCAGAGCACTGGACTTCATGGTTTCTGTTACTTTTATCCTGGCAGATTCTCATGCCTTTGCTGCATTGATGAGGATATTTGGATTTAAGCCCTAACCCTTCCACAAGGCACCAGATTTTTGGCCTTTCTTTCTACAGTAAAGACTTAAAACAAAAATAAAGACACTGCTCTGATTGCTAGCTCAGCAAACACTGCTTTTCTCCTCTCACTCAGCAACTCCAGCAACCCAATATGGGTTTGCAGGGACATTTAGCAGCTCATTTAACACCTTGTCTGCACACACACATGAATTTTAAATCCATCAATTAGAAATGAAGCCCATGTGTATGTAAAACAGCACGTTTAGACCAATGCACAGACCATGCACTGGCGGCCCAGAGGTATGCCAACGTTTAAAATGAGAGACAGAAATTTCACATAAAAATTTAAATTCTCAGCTTCTGAGAAATTGAAATAACTAGCCCACTAGTTCTCCGCTGCGTCTCTAACAATGCTGTGGTGCCAGTTGTCAGTCTTCATCACTACTGTGCAGAAGTTTTTCTCAGAATGGAGGACTTCTCATACCCGTCTTCCTGCCAGAAACAGTTATAAAATATAGATGGAGAAGAATGCATATTTAAAGACAAAGAAGGGTGTACATTTTTATTGTTAATATAAAGCATTCCTATAAGTTTAATATGCAAACAGCCTGCTACAGATATCCTTCCCTTATGATGCTTGAGCGGGCTCTGTAGGCATTTGAGTTTGTAACCCTTGGTTTGATGTCTTGAGAACAATCTCGTAGGAACATTAGCACGTAGGTTTTCATGTGTGGTAAAGATAAAACTACAGCTTTGGCAGAGAATGCTCAGAGTAGCAGGGCTGAAAATCCATCATTCCGTCTTTACAAATTACAATTTGAGATACTGTAGTTTTAGAAGCATTACTAGAAGCTTGCATAACAAATTCAGGCCTCTTTAGCCATATGCTAATTTAGGACAGAAACGCCAGTCATCTCAGACACTTCTCTCCTGCGCCTCTCCACATCCCTTCAACTAGGGGTGCACACAGCTGGCTGTGAGTCCAAGACACACGGTGTCTTCATCTACACTCTCCACATCCCTTCAACTAGGGGTGCACACAGCCGGCTGTGAGTCCGAGACACACGGTGTCTTCATCTACACTCTCCACATCCCTTCAACTAGGGGTGCACACAGCCGGCTGTGACTCTGAGACACATGGTGTCTTCATCTACACTCTCCACATCTCAACTAGGGGTGCACACAGCCAGCTGTGAGTCTGAGACACACGGTGTCTTCATCTATACTCTATTGCATATAACTGAATACCTGGAACTGGGTAATTTATAAAGAAGAGATATTTACTGGTAATTTATAAATAAGAGATATTTATTTCCTAAAAACAAGCCCAGACCAAGGGCTGCATCTGGTGGGTGCCATTTTGCTGATGGGGACTCTCTAGAGTTCCAGGGTGGTGCAGTGTCATGTGGCCAGAGGGCCAAGCCTGCTAAGAGGCTTTCTCAGGTCTCTCCTCCTCTTATAAAACCACCAGTTTCTCTCTCATGACAATCCATTAATCTATTAACCCAATACTCCAGAACCCTCATGATTTGGTCACCTCCCAAAGGCCCCATTAGGGAATAAATATCGACATGAGTTTTGGAGGGGGCAGATTCTCAAATCGTAGTGAGTAGGCTTTCTCTCCAGGAGGGATGTGCCCTCCAGCTGGAGACAAATATGGTAAAAATGAATGTGTGCCATATTCAGTGCCCGGTGTCCCACTCAGCAAGGTGCCCCTGAATCTGGCACAACCTGCACAATTATAATCATGACCCCGACAAGCTCTACCTCTTAAATGTCAGTTGTGTTTCTTGGACCCTGAGCGTCAAGCTGTCATTATCTCCAGCCTAAACTTTTGCATCAGTCTTCAACCTGGTCTTCCCACCTTCAATCTTGCTTTACTCAGTTGCATTCTTTAGAAGGCTAGTCTTCTAAAAGGCAATTCCAACCAGGCTAATCTCCTGACTAAGGGTTTTTAATGACTCCTTGTTCCTTACAGCAGATTTCATAAAAAGTGTCCTGGAAACACCAGGCCTGCACAGGTCTGGGATCTTAGAAGTCTGAAGAACACTCCAGACCTCTCTTAGAGCTTTATAACATATGTGATTAAAGATCCACAAACAGTCTAAACTAAAAAGCTGGTTAACTTTCTAAACTAGGGTTTTCCAAACTTACTTGATAGCAGAACAATGAGTGATGCTAATTAACAGTTCTGATATTTCTGTTCTGATATTTCAAGGAGCACACTTTGCTTAATTAAAAGATAAAGTCCACATTCTCTAGCATTAACACACAAAATCCCATAGTATTGACAAATCCTGTCTACTAGGCTACCCTTAGCCTTCAGTTTCTACCCACTCTATGGCTAAAGTTCTAATCACATGATCAGATCACTTAATTTAATGCCACATTTCCCAGTGCCTGCGAAGTGCCGTTTTAGACACTGTGTGTCTTAGTCTGATATATGCTGCTATAACAAAATCCTAAGATTGGGTAATTTATAAACAGTAGAAACTTATTTGGCTCATGGTTCTGGAGGCTGAAAAGTCCAATACGAAGGTGCTGGCATGCACATCACCCCATGGAGGAAGGTGGAAGAACAGAAGAGGGGAAAGCAAACCTCAGCAGGGGCACACGGGGTCAGCAACGCGGGCTCTCTCCCCCTGGGGCCCACAGTCCATTTGTTCTTCCAACACGGAACACGTGCTTCAAAGCCCTGGCCTCTCCGATAGGGGCTCCCACTGCACGGAATCCCCTTTACTCCTTTATCCTTGGAGTTCTTACAAAGTCCTTTCAGGCTCTAAGCATCTGTTTATTCCCTTAGGACGATGTCCCGGCGACCACATTCAGGTAGGGCTATTCCCTGGCATGCTTCACTTGGCTTTGTTCCCAGTCACAGAGCTCATTGTTATAATCCGTCTCCTGTTCCACCACTGCATTCAGCTAGCTTGGGAGCTCCCTGGAGGTGAAGCTAATGCCATAGTGACCACTGTATTGACAGCATCCAACCCGTCCAGATACATAATAGATGCATCAGTTTCTTTCAGTTTTCATAAAAGGCATCAGGAACAAGGCCCTATATTAGTGATGAAATTATTTATCCTGTTTTCTTTTCCTGTTTCTAATGGCATGTTATTTTAATTCTGAGTCATAAGGGATCTTCGATTGCTAATAAATTAGGCAGATATCCTGTTGGTTAGTAACAAACATTATTCATTATCCTATTAACAGAGCTATTAAAAACCCTGTGTACTCTTGTATTCATCACACAACAGGTAGTGTTTGTTCTTTACACATAATACAATTAAAATCCCTGGGGAAATGTATCTCAAGATACAGCTAATAAAAGATAAAGATGGTTCATCTTGGATACTTAAAATACTTTCACCACACTGAGAAGATAAAAGGGAGTATATGTAAATTTTAAATAAAGATCCACTCAATAGACTTAAACAGATTCAGACAGACAAATTCAAGGGTGGACATTATTATCAAGAACCAATATTTAGGAAGTATTGATCATGCACCTGTAGTCAGCAAGTTCATGACAGCTGTGTGTATTTTCACCAGTTCTTGGTGGGGAATGTAAGACACACATGTCCAGCTCCAGGTATGAGTTGTGTTCCTCTTCCGTGTTCCTTCAGAATTTAAGCCCATTTTTTTTTTTTTATCACATTGTCCATTAGTCTGTATTAAAACTGCTTCTCTGTCTCTCCCAGAAGTTTACTGTGAGTTCTTTGAGGGTAGGAACTGCATCTTTCATCTTTTCATTCCTACTGCCGAGGAATGAAGGAAATGTATGGGGCAGGCAAATTATCAAAGACAGGAAAACTCAGATATGAAAAATATTAGCAGTGAAATAACTCTGTGTATACAGAAGAAGAAACCAATCGCAAATATAAAACATAAACCCAGCCAATCAAATGGGAGGCCTTAAATGGTAACGCTGTAGTAAAGAATGTTTTAAAGAGTCACATGGGTGCTCTAGTATCCCTTTTTTGTTATAAATTCTTGAAAAGCTGAAATGACTGCTGCAAGGAATGGAACCTTGTCTTAAGCATTTACGCGATTTTTAAAATCTCCTTCCCCTAAGGGAAGGGGAG
The DNA here is from genome assembly GCA_963575145.1 of Galago senegalensis. Classification (NCBI taxonomy): domain Eukaryota; kingdom Metazoa; phylum Chordata; class Mammalia; order Primates; family Galagidae; genus Galago; species Galago senegalensis. The sequence goes on along the minus strand of CAUYTI010032742.1, from coordinate 44,916 downwards.
ACACAGCCAATTATCTTTTGACCATGAAATCACAAGGATCCAGAAATCCAGTAACTTAAAGAATGAATAATCTCCTGAAAGAACATTGTTTTTAAAGAAAAGCCAAAGCCTTCCACTCCACTCCCAGTCAGCGTTCATCTGCTTTAAGTTCGGTTTGACGCAAATGGAATGATTCTTCACTTTTGCTTTTTCAACAGAGGAGGCAAAGGAGGAAAGACCGGCTGAGGAAGAACATTCTCATCATTACGCCCCCTATCACCAACAGAAATAATACAAAACTGGGGCTGGTGAACTTTCTGCCCATGTCAAGAGCCAAATAGATTAAATGTGTCAAATCACGAAAGATGGAGGGAGTAACACCGCTGAGGAGTCAGTTAAAAACGCGTAACTTGGTTGTATATCTGTAAACTCTAGGAATAGTGTTTTTGCCCAGCATTGAAAGGCATTGAAGAAGAAAAGACTTCCAGTAAATATGCAGTTTCTTTGCAGGGTGAACATATAATACATGTAGTTTTTGTAAGTGATGGTTTGCAGTCTTGGACTTTACCCTCAGAGTGTTAGTCCGATGAGCAAGGGTGACTCTATTAGAAGCTGCGTTAACTCAGCCAGAGTTGTCCCTGAGCTTAACAGACATGGCCTCACCATTCATTGTGTGAGCAGGGCGTGGCATTGCCCAGAAACTCCTGCTTTCTCCATTTCCTCCAATGTTCTCAGAAGATCAGGCCCACGAGTCTAGGTGTAAACCTTCTGGGATCTCTGGTGGGCAGCCCTGGAGAAAGGTGAGCAATGAGCAGCGGAAGTGTCTTTGTGAGAATGCTGTGTAGGGGGCGGCCAAAGCTATTTTTACTTTATGGCAAAAGCACTTTGAAGGAAATATTCCTAAACCACATTTCAGAAGTGTGAGAGGCAGTGGAGACTGCCCAGCATGTGGAGATTTAACGCATAGCACACACTCAGAGAAGGCTGAGTTATTTGCTCTGAGTCTCCTGAAAAATCTCATTTCGGACTTAAACATGTAACTTCATGAATAAGCACTTTTCTTTTCCTTCTGCATTTGTTAAAGGAGTACGCCAGGGATTCTAATATTCAACCAAAAATGGGGAAAGTGATTCACTGAAATACACCAAGAACTTGTCCCAAGCCGCCCCGCAGTGTGACAGTCAGTGGAAGTAGCTCACTAAACTCCTAAACTGATGGAGAATGAAAACCCAGCAGGAAGCTGAGGATGAAAATGACTCTTGACTAGACTTTTAGGAAATAGGAACATCTCTGTTCATTAAGAGTGACCAGCTTCCACGTGCCAGGGGACAGAGCAATGCCACAGCGTGGAGGCTCAGAGTCTTCCCTGGGAATCTCCAGAATCAGACAGACAGCAAGACTGCACAAAGCATCAGGACCCCATGGCAACAGCAGATGAAGGCTACCAGGCAAAGATGTGTGGCTGTTTTCCACATTCTGGTCCTTCTGGTCTCAAAATCTGCTAGTCAGCGGGGCAGGACACATCACTGCAGTCCAGGGCAGCAGTGAGACCCATCTGTCCTCTCTGTAGCCTCTCCCTAGACAGACTCAGGACCCATGGGCCAGCTCGAGTCTCACTTCTCTTGGTGTTTTTGAGTTGGTGGGTCTCCTGCCAGGGCGATTTGTGATTGAAAACCACAGGTTGACAGAGACCCCTCATGTTCTGGGTTGTTAACAACAATAACAATATTGAGGCCACCTCATTCATGACCCCCTTCAGGGCACTTTCACCTAAGACATCCCAACAACTTGACTAGGAAATTTAGTCAAATGACTTTAATTCCTTCTGATAGCAGTTGAAAGACTCAGCAAGGTCAGAAGCTTTGCCTACAGTCACTCAGCACATAGGTGACAGCACAGTCTCAGAAGATTTAGCACTTCGTGAAATATGGGCTGATGCTACAGCGTCCTTGCAGACTCACACGGTACCAGCTCAAGGCACAAGTACTTCCACGCAGGTCAACCAAACGGAGCTGCTGCTTAAGTGGGCAGTAGAAAGTCTTCCTCCATCAAAGCATTATATTGTTTGTGTTCGAATTCACTATTTTTTTAAATCTTTTTTTTTGTTGTTGTTTTAGACATAATCTTACTCTGTTAACTCAGAATAGAATGCCCTAGTGTCAACTTGGCTCACAGCAACCTCAAACTTCTGGGTTCCAGTGATCCTCCCTCCTAAGCCTTCTGAGTAGCTGGGGCTACAGGCATCTGCTACAAAGCCTGGCTGATTTTTTTCTATTTCTACTAAAAATGTAGAGATAGGGTCTTGATTTTACTCAGGCTGGTCTCAAACTCCTGAGCTCAAACCATCCTCTGCCTCAGCCTTGAAGAATACCAGGGAGTACAGGTGTGAGCCACCACACCCAACCGGCCTTTCTTAATCTTTAACATGTGTTATGTGTTGGATGATTTTTCCTTGAAGATTTGCAGTGTGAAAGCACTGTGGGAGAGAGATGAATCTGAAAACAAACTTGGTCTCTGTGCCCCAGCAGCTTCCCGTCTGCAGGAGAGGACAGCCATCCCCAAACCACAAGGGGATGGGGGGAGTGAGGCCAAGCTCTGTGTGGGCTAAGTATGAAGGAAGTAAGGCTAAAAATCCCTAACGGGACCATTGGTGCTATGGTGCATTTTAAATGTCACCTTAATGTCCCGGGGAACCTGGTGTTTTAAAGGAATTGCCTTTACTTCTTGGAAATCAAATGTTTCCCGAAAGAAATCTATAACATTGAGTTATCTTCTTATAAGGTGATTACAAAATTCTTCCTCCTAAAACGACATGTTTTAAAAATCTATCTTGAGTGATGTATTTGTGTTGTTTCAGAGGGCTGCCCAAGGGATTATCAAAGGCCTGCTCATCCTTAACACCTGTGCTTCTCACAATGGTATGGACACTTGGGAGTGTCCCATCTGTGGGCTGGGGACCACACACGGATTGTTGAGGCCTGTGGTGCTGGATATTGTGAAAGTCATGTTTTCTTGGGCCATGAAAGTTATGGACCTGCTTTTGCTTATCAGCTTTTGCTAGTGTTTGTTTATTTAATTTGTGGCCCAAGACGACTCTTCTTAGTTTAATGTTCAGTAGAAGAAAAAAAGGTTGGACACCCCTGACTGGAAAAGACTTACCTACATATCCTTTTTAAATGTAAGAATCGTGAGTTCACATGGCAGCAAGTTTACTTGCCCCAGGTTGCACCATCATGCCAATGCCCTGTCTCAATGTGAGTAAGAAAACCTGAAGCTCTAGGAGTTTCTAGAAGCTTTCCTGGAAACAAGAGGGGAGCCAGCTTCTGGAAGGCCTGCACCAAGGATGGCAGGCCAGAAAAGTGAGGCTTTTTGATAACACTGGTTCACAACTGAACAACTGAAGAATTCCTCATATTCCACGGCTCCTGGATTCCTGCTATGTGAGTAAAATGTTCTCTCACATAACAAAGTTTATTCTTCCCATATAACAGCAGTTAATTCCACTGAGTTTTTAAAAAGCTGATGAAATATACTGCAAATGTTGATTGCTTATTTTTGTAATTCTATGTAATAATTACACATACCTTTTAACTGGTTTATGAAGACACTGTAGGTGAAATCTTTAACCTGACTTTGAATTACTGTAGTTAGGGATTAGGATCAAATTACTTGTATTTGATACCATCATGTTATAATAGAAACAAACGCTCCTTGGTATTCCTTAGACCAGAGGTGTCATGACTATGTGGAGAGATCCTGATCACTAGGAAAGGACCCCAGCTGAATGGAAATCAGAGGCTAAAAGCAAAGGCTGGTTATATCCTCTTTGTCACAGAGTGTAATCAGTAGACCAGGAAGATTACTCAAAATTCCAATTTCCTCCCCCTCTGCTGAGAGTACACTTCAGCTTCTGCTTTTCCAAACATTTTGAATTGCGACTGAGGATTCTGTGAGATATTACTGTTTCAGTATCCTGAAAGTTGCAATTAAATACACTTAAAGTAGATGTCACCCTGCCACCTTTTTAGGAGAGGTATAAGAGAAAAAAAAATTAGTCATTACAGGAAAAGAATTCATAGTTAAGGCTCTTTCTTCTTCCTTAACCACATTCTGTTGCCTCTTCATGGCAACAAAGGTCTGTAATCAGAGTCTAGCTCCAGCTTTCTAAAGACATGAGTGAGGTGAGCGGGAGTGGGAGGGCTGAATCTCCTTTTTACACATATGAAAGGAGGAAAAGTAAGAGGCCACCCTGCAAGTGACTGAATCACACCCAAGTGACAGATGTTTAAATAAATGGATCCGATTCTGAATTTACTGCCTAGATACTGGGAATCTTTCATTTTCAAAAAAGTATTAGTATTGCTGTATTTCTGACTTTCTTCCTAAAGATGAAATTTCTATAGTATCAGCAGCTAAATTGGGCCTGAGAACTTTCCGGTCAGTTTGGCAGGATAATGCCAATCACATGGGGTTCAGAAGAAAGGGGCAGCTCCCTATCAGCCTCATGTGGGTATGAGCAAACATCACAAGGGCCATCGGGCATTTTTATTTTCTATTACTTAACAATTCTGCCTCAAAATGCCATCCTTCTACTCCATTTCACTCTTCTGCAGGGTAATTGGGTCCTACTGAATCAATGGGAATCACTTTCGTGGTTATCTGAACACAGGCTGGTGATCTGTGGGTGAGGAGCTATAGCTCGCTCTGCAAAAGATGTGCGTCTGGGCTTGGTGAGCATCTTGCAAGGCTGGGGTTAGATGTCCTTAACCCAGTCGTTTCCCAAAGCTGGGGGACCATGGCCCACCTTGGCTGGGACTCTGCTGGTGCTTCTCAAATGGCAGCTCCCAGTGGAGATATGAAATGTCTGGGTCAATACAAATAAGGAGGCTTGTTTCAGGTTCTGGAAACTTCTCTAGGACCTGAAAGAGTATGTCATTTCCCAACTGTGAACTGTGCACAAGCTAAGGAAGGATCACACAAAGCCTTCAAAGAGTCGTCTTCATGACAGTGGAGAGAAAGAGAAGAACAAAACCTCCGGACCAGACAGGCTTGCATGAGAATCCTGGTTTCTCTATTGCTTCTGAGATGTACAACCTTGGGAAAATTTTAGTTATGCTCTGATGTCCATATTTATTATACAGGGCTAGTAGTATGTGCCTCATGGAGCTTTTACTACAATTAAATGAAATACCACGCTAATTATTCAGCAGATATTTATAGAGCACCCACTACTTGTCAGGTACTAGATGACTGATGAAGGCAACGGTAAATGACCCTCTGTGGGCTTCATTGCCTGTACACCCTACCCTGTACCTTTATGACCGTAAAGCCTCCTTCTGAGGGCTTCGGGCCCAGGAGAGAGCTTTGCGTGTAGTCAATGTTTAATAAACATCAGTTTATGTTTTCACTAAATCAATGTAAACCAATTTTCCCTTAAAGCTATTTACATGTTCATGGAAACAGAGCACTAACTGCTATCATTAATTTATCTCTATTTCTCTGTCTATCTAGCCACCTATCATTGTTCATCCATCTAGCCTTCCTAGTCATTCATTTGTGAATAGTTCTGTGCCCATTAGCTTAACACATACACGTCTGGAATGAACAAAGGATTCAGTATTCAGCAGACCTCCGGGATTACTAAGAATTTGAGAGTGAAAGCTGTATAAATAATGATTTTCACGACACTGGCCTCATGAAATAGTCTTAATGCAAATGACTTTGTCCCAAGACAGTGAGACTCTCTTCCAGGAAAGACCCCTGTGTGAGCTGCCATGACCATTCTCCCAAATCTCAGAGTCAGTACTGCAATCATGATTAGCCCCCAGTGATCTAAAAGTATTAAAGCCATTTCCCAAGGTATCAAGAAAATAATCAAGGAGAGTGGCACTGATGCTGGAAAAATCAATCTCGACATCCCGCCAAGGTTGGGGTCGGTATGCACGGCCCTCAAGGTGACATGCTAGAATCCTTGCCCAGGTGTTCACACATTTACTTAGTTACCAGCTGCTGTTAATTCCACCATCTGAATCTGAATCTACTTAAAATCATTTCTTCTTCTCCATCCCCTATGTTGGTTCAGATCCCACTCATGAAGGGAGTAGCCTTCTCCTTTTTTTCCTGGTCTTCCTCCCTCTGTAGTCCATACTCCCCCCCTGTAGGCTCAGGGATCGTTCTGTAAAGCAAATGTACAAAGCCACCATTTTCAGTAGGATCTCCCAGCAAACCTGCACACTATGCCTATTCTTCCTGTCTCTATGTTCTCATACAAACACCTGCTTCCTTCTCCCTGGGATGCTGTACAATCCCGGAGGGCTACACACTGTTGCTTTTTCTCTTGGCCTAACTGGTAAACACGTAACTTTTCATTTCTTTATTTTCTAGTACTTATTATGTCCTCTAAAACAACTGCATTTCTTTCTTGATTTTAGAAATAAGTTCTCACTGTGTTTCCCAGGCTGGCCTTGAACTCTTGGCCCCAAATGATCCTCCTGCCTTAGCCTCCCAAACTGCTGAGATCACAGTCATGAGCCACTGTGCCCAGACAAATTGCTTTTTGTTAAAAAAAAAAAATGGAGTTTATTTTGTAGAGTAATGTTATTACGATGACCAAGTGATCGTAATACATTTTCTCATTTCATTTCCAAAGCAAATGTTACTTAGCCTTTAGAATTCAGTTCAAATGGCATCACATTATGATTTTTTACCCTGCTGCTGTGGGGAAGGTCAGCCTCTGCTTCTTCTAGTGTTTTCATTGGCTTTGGAATAGACCTCTCATGGAGCCCTTCTCCACACTGACTGACTGTTTGCTGGACTTCCCCAGTAAGAACTTCTATCCCTAGTATCTAATCCAGTGTCTGGTACATACATGCACTGGGCACTCTAACACGTGGGGTACCACTGACATGGGGTACACAGACCGAGGCACCTTAGCTTGCTCACCCCTCAGAGATTATCCTGTTTTCAAAAGAAGCAGGTAGACTCCCTGCACAGGGTGGGTTACTAAGAACCCTCTCTACAGTTAAACCACGGACATTCTCCTACGTATAAAAACATCAGTCATAAAAGTGCTTTAGGGGCTGGAAAACTTCCTGCAGCTCCCAGAGGTGCTAATTTATCCCACAGGAGTCACTGAAGACCCAGGGCTTCCTGGCTTGTTAGGAGGAACCCCGACTAAATGGAGACTTTTGCAGCAAAGTGTACTTACTTACACGGGCCCCTGTGAATTGAGTATCAGACCAATGCAACAGTGAACATTAGAAAAACTTCTTTTAAAACATACATAAGCAATATCAAGAAGCAATTATATACTCTTAAAACAAAACAGCCATTTCTATTTTGAGGCTTCCCAAGTCTGTCCTTCTGTTCCATTTTCTTGCACAAACGTGTTGCACATACATCTCAGGTCCTGTGGAAGTATGACTTTTTTTGGCTTTCTTGCATCTAAAATGTGATGTACCAAACTCATTTCACATCTTTTCTCTCAAACCATATCTGCCTTTCTTTTTTTTTTTTAAATTAAAAACATATTTTTAAGAGACAGAGTCTTGATATATTGCCCAGGCTGGTCTCAAACTCCTGGGCTCAAGTGACCCTCTGCCCTCTGCCTCCCAACCAGAGCTGCCTGTTTGACCCAGGGGACACCAGGCTTTTTCATTTGCCTAAAGTCATGGAGTTGTACACTCCACCCTTCCCATTTCTAGTGTTAGTTCTTCCTTCTAAAAGATCAGTGTCCATATCTCTTCATTTCCACTTCACCTTCTCTCCCCTAGACCCATTCCCTACAGTTTGATAACTATTAATAAGTAATAATTACGTATCTGGTATTCAAGCCTCAAGCCCCACCTCATCTAGGACACTGCACACTTGGTGCTAAATCTCAGAATCACTTTGTAGAGAAGAGTCACTGAGACTGCCAAAGTCCATCATGGTCTTGACTCCTCCTGCCCACTGAAACTGACTTTCTGAACTTTCAACTATGAGGTGTAGGCTGGTAACATCCGAATATGTCTGGTTCACTGGACTCCTCACCCTAAACCTTCCCAAACACAGAATTATTTTATTCATCTATTTGGTGGTTACCAAACACTCTATTTCTTCCAGTGCCCCCAGCTATATCCACACTAATGGGGCACACAAAACCTGCTGAGGCCTGGCTCTGTGCCTCTGTCTCCCTTCTTCCCCTACCCCTATGTGTCTCTATGAACCTACAGGTCTCTATGTCTGGGGTGCCTGTGTACTGAAGGGTTCGCCTAGGTCTAGCTCCCATTCCTTTTTCACATCAGAGTCAGTGGTGACCCCTCGGGGAAGCTGTCCTTCCTCAACCCTCCACCCTCCAAGTCAAAACCTGCTCTGTGATCCCTCACAAGGCCCCAATCAAACTGTCCCATGGGTTGTTTACTGTCTATTTTTTTCCTCACTAAACCATGAGCTCTTTGAGGGTATAAGCAACATTTACTTATCTTTTATCCCTCAACACAGAGCAGACACTCAAAATATGCTCACTGGATTAGCGAGTGAGTGAGGAATGCATGAGAGAACATCTGATCACACTCCGTCCTACTTTCAGGGGCGTGGACTGTTACTACAGTTCTCCAAGCCCCTCTCTGTGACTTGGGTCTGTTTTGATCTTGCTATAAATGCATCCTCATTTATAGCCGTCCTCCTTGTTACCAGCTGTCCAGTCGTCCTCCTTGTTACCCTTCAGCCATGCACTGCCTTTACTCGAGGTGTGATTCCTCATCCAGAAGGATCTTCTATCTTTCTGGCAATACTGTGAGTGCTGAGCATGAGAATAATTAGTAGACTGATGAATGAAGAAATGGGTAAAAAACTAGATCCCCCAATGGGAAAAAATGAAACCAGTGGAAAAACCAAAACAGAAGTTAGGATGTAGAGTAATTCTGAGGATGGTGACGGGAAACTACAGGCCACTGGACTTTACAGAATCTATAACAACATGAAGCGAAAAACAACACAACTAAAGTCGTTCATTCACAAACGTTTATTAAGTGATTTTTATGTCCTGCAATTATTCTAGGTACTGGCATTATGGCACAATTTAATTTACTGAGGAGGCCAAGGCACCACCCTTCAATTATATTCACACACACACACACACATACATATATATAAAATTGTACTGGAGATATAAACTGAGGATTTAGACCAGGCCCTTGTGGGTCTTCTTACAGTCCCAAATGCTTTTTCTTTTTCCCCAAAAGAATGAATCCAAAGCCTCAGAGAAATCCTTCAGCCACCAGAGAGCAAAAGACACTTTGAGATGATGGGAAAGCCATTTGCTATGCGAAGGTCACCAAGGAGGAGAAGTAAGAGCCAGTCTGGATCCTGTAAATGATGCCACTTCCCCTAGTTTAAATGTGTGTTTTGTAAAATCTATATCTCTGTGTCCTTCAGCAGGAAAAGAGCCCAGAACATGTATAAGATGGAGCTACAAGATATTTGCTGTTGATCAGCCTGGTGTTTCCCAGTGTGGCACTCTTACCATTTGGGGTCATGTAATTCTTTGTTGTGCCATCCTCGGGCTCTACCCACTAGATAACTACCCTCCACTATTTTGACAACCAAAAACTGTCTCAGGACACTACCAAATGTCTCCTGGGGGCAAAACCAGCCCCAGAAATGAGGAACCAATGTAAGTTGGCAGGTGAAGATGTGGTTGATAAGTGAGACAACCAAAAACAAATCTGACTTGAAATCGATGTCAACTATCATGGAAATAACCCATTCTGCTCATTTTTTAAGAACTATGTTATTAGGCATAAGAAGACATATGATGAGGCCAGGATGGTGAAGAGATTATTTTTAAAATAAACATAATTTGAAAATTGTCCTTTATGAGACTTGAATGGAATATTCTCAAGATGTAAATGGGTTCTCAGAAGTTTCTGGAAGTAGTAATTGTGGGACTAAACAAAATTCTGACACATGTTAATTAATATGTTAATAATCAGGTTGGAAAACATCTAGGAATCCTACATGGAGGTTTGGGTGAGCAAAATTCTCTTATTCTATCACAAATTCAAAACCTTTCGCGAAGATTACCATCAATACCACACGACTTAAATTCTGTATACTCCACTGTGAGCCTGTTCTTCTCTTTGCCATATTGCAGCCTTGGACAGGATCCCTGTAAATCTAAGTGTCCTTATCTTATAAGCGGAGAAATAACGCTAACCTTATGGACCTGTAAATGAGATACTGTATGTAAAAGAAATTTGCAAACTTTAAAGCTCAATACAAATACATCAATTTTAATCAGCTTTTACACATGAAATGTATGTTTAATGAAGGAAAATCATGAAAGCGGAAAAATGGAATATAAAGAATATTCACTCATGATCCCCTTACTCACCCAGAGAAAACCACTGAGATCCTATAGATTCTGAATATGGAATTCATGGTGAATTCTAGAGTAGTCTTGAGAGTCTTCACATTAAACAGATGTTTAAAAATGTTTTTTAAATTAAATTTTAACTTAATTTAAAAATGTAATATGACCACCTAATCTTTCCATCCACCTGATTATCATCATGGCACAATTTAATTTAATACTGAGAAGTGCTTTAATTTACTGAGTGTTTTCCTTTTTAAAATTTCAGTCCATTTTCTGGGATGTGGATGTAAACATGTAGGAGCAACAATGACAATAAATAACAATGACATTTGTCTTGAGCCCTGCCGTTGCCAGGCAGTCTGTCTGTAGGTCCACCACTGAGGTGGCAGCACCTGCCCCTTGTCCTCAGTCACAGGGACGTAGCACATCAGGCCAGAGGCAGGGTAGAAAAGGACTCGACATGCTGAACCAAACAGAACAGAACACCCTAAAGGCGGCATAAATAAAGCTTTGACCCCATAATGTGACTTAGGATCCTAGATAGAAACTATTTATTCTTAGTAAAGTATCCAGTGTACCTGATGCTAACATGGAGCCAGTAGGCGATCTACTGGTCTAACACATGCCCACACAAGAGAAAAACTCAATTCCAGTTGGGGGTGGGGGCAGAAGGAGGGGGAAGAGATGAAGAGAGGGGAATTGGTGAGCTCCCACTATTGGGCACAACCTAAGGGTATGTGGCACACCTCCTGGGTGGGGGGGACACAACTACAACAGGGACTTTACCTAGCAAATGCAAAAATTATAACCTACTCATTTATACCCTCATATTAATGTGAAATAACAAAAAAGGAAACTATTTAATTTAATGCCTATGTAGTGAACTGAACAATGGACCCCCAAATCCCAGACCCTAGAACCTGTCAATATTATATTTGGAAAAAGTGTCTGAAAAGACAATTGACTATGTATACCATGGAATATTATTCAGCTGTAAAATGATGGAGTGTTGACCACTTTTGTATTCACCTGGATAGAGTTGGAGAACATTCTCTTGTAAAGTATCACAAGAATGGAAAAGCAAGTATCCAATGTATTCAATACTAATATGAAGCCAGTAGATGAACTAATATACCCCACACAAGAGAAAAACTCAGTTCCATGCAAGTTGGGGGAGGGGAGGAGGGGCACACTGTGGGGGTACACGGCACATCTCTTGGGTAAGAGGCACAACTACAACAGGGACCTTACCTAACAGATTCAAACATTGTAACCTAAAGATTTGTACCATCATATTTATCTGCAATTTAAAAAAAAAGAAAATACAATTAAGTTAAGGATTGTGAAATGAGATCATCCTGGATCATCCTGGTAGGCCACAGATGACATCACAAATGTCCTCATAAGCGGGACACAGGGAGGTCACACAGGAAAGAGGACACAGAGATTGGAGTGTGGTGGCCACAAACCAAGGTGCCGCCAGGTACCTGAGGCAGGAAGAGGCCATGAAAAATGCCTCCAGAGGGAGCCTGGCTCTGCTGACACCTTAAGCTCAGCTCAGTGGACTTGATGTTGAACTTTTGGCTGCTAAAACTGTGAAAGAAGAAATTCTTACTGTTTTAAGTCAGCAAGTTTGTGGTAATTTGTTTTACAGCAGCCTGAGCAAAAAAATATGCCCTGATTAAAATAAACAAAAAAACCCCAAACCTGGACTGTGGTCCTTATTCTAGCAGTCCACTTGTGCTGAAACCTGAACTTCTTTGTAAACACTGAAGTAAATACTATTTTTCTTCTCTTAATGCTCTCAGCTCTGCTCTTTAAAACAATTACACATTGTATACATATAGGTTATACAGAAATGTCTTAATCATATTGTGCATACAGTTTCATCTCTGGTCTCTCATTTATCTTTTTAAACTAATTATAAATATTCAGAACTTCAATTAATAATTTGGAGAATTTCCCTTCTAGTATTAATGAAGGTAAAACATGGGTGTTGATCTCAAATCTAGACCTTAGCAATCTTTAGATTTCTAGAAAAGGCTGTACCTGTGATTAGAAGCTCCAGAATACTGCAGCAGCAACACAAAACCATTCCTCACAGGGTCAGAGACCCGGAGACCACACCTAAAGATCCCAGTTGTTCAGTCTGCCAGTGCAGAGGCATGGGAATGCCTAGACCAGCCACCATGTTCTCCCAGGGGCCAGGAATCCTGAGAAGAGCAGCAAGTGACACAGAACTGAAAAGAGAAGACATGGAAAGGGAGAGGGAGGGCCAGCCTCAAGGGCAGCCCTGGTAAAGGGCAGGCTCAGCAGGGGACTGGCCGGGAGAAGCCTGGAGCCTACAGATTAGCTGCAGAATAGAAATGTGGGGAGTTTAGGAAGTTGCCTTCAAGATAAAGCCCATCTCCAAGGCATTCAAGGAAAACAGAAAGGACCCTGCACAGGGAGAACAGAGGGAACTTGAAGAAGCCCAGCCCCTTCCCTGCAGCAGCTGCCCTGCAGCGATGGTGTCACGCACACCTGACCCACCCAGAGGCTCAGCTTCAGTCCTTCCATCCGTTTCCCTGTCTTCTATTTTACAGAGTTTTTAATCGCAAGTCAATAAAAGTTCTGCTTGGGTCCTCCTCTTGGACATGCTCCTTTCATGCCAAGTTGGTGTTGTTTTTCCCCTAAAAGGACTAATTACAACTGTAACTAAATAACCGTCTGTGTCACATCTATTTAATATTTGCCTTCCCTGACAGACCGTGCCCCCCGCGAGTTCAGGGCTAATGTGTGTCTCAGGAGTATGTAGAACCAGTTTCCTAACCAGTGACTGTTGGCACTCGATATTAATTTTTTTTAAAAATGAGTCTTTGATTATCCAGTTTGTTCTCTGAGGGCAGCGGATATCAGAAGAAAGCCGCGCTGCTAAAAATCAATATGCCCAGATAAACAATAGACAAGACCGGTTTGCCAGAAGCCAATTTGCCAGAAATCAATGTGCTAAATTTACCAAAATATTTTTCTCCTTGCAACTATTTTTGAAGTTAATGGAAATTTTTTAGTAGAGTGAGTAGTTTTAACAGTTTTTGAAGATGTTAGGGAAGCTTTGGATGACTATTTTTTCATTTTGTCGTAGGAGCAGCATTTTAGGGAATGCACATTTTATTGAGAGGAATTACAGAGGGATTTAGACTCCCACTGACGAGGTTTAATATGAAGATACATCTGATAGTGTCCTGACCTCTTGAGCAGTCTCATCCTTTCCCCTCCTACTGCTTTGGACACTTCCCCCTCTCTAGGTGAATCTGTCTGCAGTGCCTCCAAGCTGACAATCCCCTTTATTACCTATCACAGTTACAGGCAGTAACAAAGCAGTTATCATTTGAGAAGGTGTGATTTGGGCCATTTTATATATCTTTAGCTGGTAGTGATGCCATTTTCTGTTCTTTTTGAGTTTAACCATATGCTACACTTTCAACCAGAGAGTCTTAGCCTTAATTTGGTGCTTCTAGCAACTCACTTGTTAAATTTTATCAGGTCAAGTGTGAATGGTTGTGTTAAGCATCTGAGATTGTCTTCCCACCCTCTGAATTTTGGGCTTTTTATCATTCTTTCACTAATAGACTCAATGGGCATATCAACTTAAGATTTGTATTTCTAAGATGTAGCCATCAAAATGTTACTATTTGCTATTGATAGATTGTTCTGGGTTTTCCTTTGCCAGTTCATATTATGACGAATATGTGAGATACCTAAAGTTGTGTTTGCTGGCTATGAAATATGCTCCCCTGAATATGAAACATTTTGAGAAGAATATTAAACCATGTGCGACTATTGGTTCTAAGGAACTGAACATACCTTAAAATGCTACCAAAACTGTGAGAAAAGAAAAAGCTTAACTAGCCAGTCCCCATGGCTGTTAAAACAGCTCTATCCAATGCAAAGTTCTGTAAATTCTATAGATGATATTTTAGTAAATCTGATGAAGTGACTTAGAGTTGTAAAAAGCACAGTTGTTTCAGTAATTTATTAATTAAAAAATTTAAATTAGAAAAATTTGTATAAAGCTTTGTATTAGAAAAATTTGTATAAAGCTTTATCTACTTGTAAAAGGATAAGGGAGAGAGAAAATCAGGCCCTCTGAGGAGGCCTTTGCCACGATCCTACCTCTGACTCCATAGAAAAGGGGAATCTATGTATTAAATGTGTTAACCTGAGGCATACAGCAGAAAACAGGGATGTCTGATATGAAGAAGAATGTACAGACCTTTATCAGCCCAGGTTAGTGGGCTTCTAAGAAACTTACCTTATTCTTTTATGAGGAGAATCTTAATTGTATACAAGGCAACAAATTCTAGAAAGCAAATGGTCATTTAAGACAATCTTTTGAGCTCCTAGACTTCTATATCTATAGAATCAGTAAAAAAAAATCTTAAAAGAAGGTCTTTTTTGTGTGTTTCTTCTATCAGATACCTTGGAAGTGGGCATTTAATTGATACCAGCACACAGCGGGCTGTGTTTATAGAAAATGGATGTCCAGGGACAGAAGAGTCAAACTGAACCCCGCACTTCCTTTATGTAGTTGGGAGATGGATTTTTCAGTGTGACCCAACTTTGAACTTGAGGATTTTCAAAGTTGAACTGAAGCAAGTTCTAAGGGCTGTGGACAAAGGGCTTTGGCCCTGACAGGGCTACTGCCATCTGCCAGTTGAGGCAGGAGTGGTATTTCTGGCAGGCCTTTGACCTTCTGTTCTCCGTATCTTGAGGGGGGGGTTCCCTTCCTTAGGGACAACTGGCACAATTTTAAAAAGGCTGTGAGGTCATATCTGGTGACTCTGATTACCTTTTGATGACTGGTGACTCTGATTACCTTAACAGAGATTGTGGGATTTTATAAATTTCTTTTTTAGGGTTTAGGGTGTTTTTCCTATTTTGGTTTTTTTTGTATTCACATGAATGCTTTGGTTTACTCCTGAACTTTTCCTATTGCTGTGAGAAAAGTTCTACCTGGCAGACAACCAGATCAGAATATAAATCATACGTAGTTGATTCTCAGCTGCCTCATATGGGCTAGTCACATCATGATAATTTTATTTACACCTTGTGTTCCCCTATTCCCCAGGCTTTGAGCTCCTGTTTAATACTGCATTCTTTAGGAATAAAACAAAGGAATCTTGTTTTGTTTTTTGAAAGACAGGGTCTTAGTCTGTCACCCAGGCTGGAATGCAGTAGGGTGATGATAGCTCACTGAAGACTCCAGTGATCCTCCTGCCTCAGTCTCACAAGTATGTAGGACTGAACACATACATACATACATACATATGTGTATATATGTGTATGTGTATATTCTTTTAGACATGGGGTCTTGCTATGTTGTTCAGGCTGGTATCAAACTCTCGTGCTCATGAGATCAGGCTTAGCCTCAGCATCCCATGTGCCTCACCATGTTCTTACAGAGCCATCTTTACGTTAGGTAAATCTATGGCAAAGGCCCAAAGCAAAATGTAGACAAGACAGACAAGACAAAACTTGTCAGAAAATTCCTTAGGCATTGATGTTTGTACCTTTAACTTTGTAATTGCTCTTAGTTTCAATGGAGTGTTTATTAGGATCATTGCTGCCTCTATAATATATGTAAATTAAACCATTATTTCATTCCTTCACTGGGACAGAGATTTTTTTAAAAATTAGGTTTATCAAGCCATAATTTATGTACCACAAAGTTCATCTGTTTAATGTGTGCCACTAAATTGTTTTTAGTATATTTACACAAAGTTGTGTATAACCATCACCATAATCTAATTTTAGAACATTTTAATCACCCCAAAAGGGACATGAATTTTTACTTCATATTTTTCCATTACTGATATCCGAGAAGGCCTGTTAGCCTCCCACCTAATTTATCATAGGCATTAGCCTGATTGGTCCACATGCGACACATGCCTGTGCCTTGTTATTAAAAACAATGCTACATCATCCAGAATCCTGGACTGTGCTCAGAAATCCTAAAGGCATAACAAACCCTGAGTTCAAATATCATTTGCATTAAGAAGGCTTATGTGGCAGATTTTGAATTTGCAGTACTGGTACAGTTCAATGTTAAAAATACTAGGCAAATTTAGATGGCTACCAAAACACTTCAAATTCCTATTAAAAATAGGCATGGTGTGGGGTGTTTGGAACACTGTTTGAGTGAGGGACATAACTACAAGAGACACTTTTCCTAAAAATTCAAATATTTTGATCTCGTTGTTTGTACCCCCACATTAACCTGAAATTTAAAAAAAAAATGAAAAAACCAAAAGAAACTAAATTGCTATTAAAAACATAAGAGTAAAGTTCCACACGCTGGAATCTGGAATCTGAAAATGGAGATGAACAAAATGGCAAAAACAAAATGGGAAAAGTGAGTGCAGTGGAAGCTGGTGGCACCTGTCTAACGCATAAGAAAACACTGTGTCACTCTTTCAGCCCGTGAGGGACACTGTCAAATGTAAAAGTCCTTCACCAAATGCTTCACAGTTCAGTATCTTAAGATGTGTTTTTCGACGAAAGCATATCTCTAATTCTATGGCCAAAAAAAAAGGCAGGAAAACAGATTCACTTTACGGCAGGGGACTATATAACCTGCTTTATAAATGCTGCTCTGTTTCCTAGAAAAAAGGTTAGCTGAATTTCATTTTTAAAGCATTTCACATTATAGGTTAACATGTCAGTATTTGCAATGGTTTCTTATTTAGTTTTCAGTGTATCAGGCTTTACGTAAAAGAAGATAATCCCAGAGATTCAAAGATATTAAAGCGCTCCTGGAGATCAATTATTAATTATTCCATAACCAGGTTTAAAGCCTAAGGGTTAGGCGCCATGTTAAGGAGTGAGAAGATACGGATGAAAATCAACCTCTGTTCCACTTTAAAAGATATCCTCCAGGTACCTCAGGAAGGCGGGTGTGTTTCAAAGTTTAGATCCCTATATCCTGTGAGTTCTGGTCATAAATGACATCGATCAAACCTGTGGTATGGAAGAAAAACCCAGAAGGGAGCAACGTTGCAAACATTTATTGATCCCTTTAAATGTGCTTTGAGAGATGTAGGGTGAAGGCCACCCCCTCCACCCCCCCCACCCCCCCTCCCCGACCAACTGTGTTACTCAGCTCTTACAGTGAAGGATAATGTAAAGGAAGTCTTACTTGGATTTTTTTTCTGGTGGGGCTCAGGATTACCTACTTCCAAAGAAGATTTGAGGACACTTACATGGAGGACAAACATATGTCTATATATATAAATATATAAAGTTGGTCCTCCAGTATCCATCGGTTCCACATCCGTTATTCCATAAGCTTGGATCGCAAATATTCAGAGGGAAATAAGTGTATCTGTATTGAACATATACATTTTTATTTCTTGTCATTATTTACTAAAAAATACAGTATAAAAACTATATTTGTATAGTTATTTACATTGTTTTAGGTATCATAAATAATCTAGAGATGATCTGAAGGTTATATGCAAATACTCGGCCATTTTATATGAGGGACCTGGGCAGCCATGGATTTCCATATCCGAGCGGTACACTGGGACCAATTTCCCCCAGAGACCATGGGATGGCTGTATACATGTGTATATCACTGAAAGAAGGGTAAAGGAGCTGATGGATAATAGCATCAGAAAATCTAGGGTAGGGGAAGCTGCGATTTGACACAATGGTTCATTCTATAATTGTTAGTTGAACTCCTCATCTAGTAAAGGAGCAAAGTGCCCCTTGCCCTTGCTCTAAAGTCTGAGGTGCCCGCTATAGGGGCCTGTCCTAGGAAATGGTGAATAACACAGAGAACCATGTTCTCAGCACTACGTTTATGAAGTATTCAGAGATATGTGTACACAGCAGTGTAGAGTGACAACTCCAGTAAAAATCAAGGATATAATACTGTAAAAACATTTCCATAGAAAGAAAGAGACCCCAATCCAGGTATATGGTAATCTGGCAGTTGGAGTTAATAGGATATAGCTCAAAGCAGGAAAGGACCAAAGGACAACATTTCTCACCCATTCCTTTGGAGGTATCATCTGATAGTAGACACACAGCAGGTGATTCAAACTTAAGATTGTTAGAATTACAAACTTAAGCTCATTAGAATTTCAGTGCAATTGTTCTGTAATGGGATTCTAAGCATTAGGATTGGACACAGCAAAACTAATGTTCACTTGTAGAAGTTCATTCATACACAGGTATGTATGTGCTAAGCACCTGTTATGTACCAGGCACTAAGCTAGAGGCTAGAGAGCCAGTGGAGAACAGTATACACTACACATGGTCATGGCCATTACTGAGTTCACACAAGACAGAGAGAGCAGGACAATAAACAATGAATGCACACTTTTTTTTTTTTTTGAGACAGAGTCTCACTATGTCACCCTGGGTAGAGTGCTGTGGCAGCACAGCTCACAGCAACCTCAAACTCTTGGGGTTAGGCAATTCTCTTGATTTAGCCTCCCAAGTAGCTGGGACAGCAGGTGCCTGCCACAGTGCTCAGCTATTTTCTTTTGTTGTTGTTGTTGTTGTCATTATTGTTTATCAGGCCCAGGCTGGGTTCAAACCTGCTAGCTGTGGTGTATGTGGCTGGTGCCCTAACCACTAAGCTACAGGTGCCAAGCCATGAATACACACTTTTTAAAGAAAAGGATAATTTCAGATGCTAAGTGCCTTGAAGACACTTGTAATTGAAGAATAATAACAAGTTTTACTACACTTTTTAGTCTGCTGACAACTTGCAAGCCCCAGCTCACCCCCTTTCCTGTCTGCCCCCTCGTGTGGCAGACGGGAATCAAACCCGTATCCTTGGTCTTAGCATAAGCACAGGAACCTACACCCACTCCCTCCTCCAGCCACCATAGAAACCAAAGGACTCTCCATTTTCTGAAGCCATTTTTGGATCAGTTTGGGAGCCCACCCTGCCTTCCCTAGAAAGCTTATATGCAACTAACAGACTCTTTGGTACCTTCTTGATGTGTATGTGGCATCCTGACTCTTGATCTTCAAACTACATTTAGATGGAGAATCCATTTCACCACCACCGAGTGAACTCATCACAACAAGTGGTCAGTGTCTCAGGATGACAGGGACAGTAAGAACAGAAGCAAGACCTCTTGAGGCTGAGCCTAGAATGTTTACTATGCCACGTCTACTGTATGTTCTTGGTCATAGCAAGTCGCCCAGACCCAAGGGGTGTGGAAATAGCCTTCATCTCTAGATAGAGTTACAAAAATTTATGGGCATTTTCATAATTCACCATGACCACAGGTGAAAACGCTCAGCTTGGTACCAACCAGTCTACCCCTTTCACTATGAGTGAAAGTCTGGTGATGAAGATCACAACTGCCAGGGCTGATGAAGGCTTCTCTGTTCTTTAAGACGTAAGGGATTGGTCCCCATGATCAAGTCCTAGTCATCTGTGTCCTAATCACACTGAGCATACAACTTACATATCTCAAGCTCCGCAGGAATGGCTGTAGAAATAGGCTAAAATTAATCTTAAGTTAAGAACAATGGAATAGCTAAAGTGCAGGAGTTAAAGAACAGAAAAGATCTGTCATAAAACATTTGGAAAAAATCTTCCATATATGTTCATACATCGTCTCATAAAACGCCCACATTTTTCAGCCATTTTAAACACAGCAGTATCAAACTGAGATCTCTTGTCAGGTGGGTGACAAAACCATTTCAGAGAATTCTGACATTTTAATAATATAACTCAGTGCTTGATCTGAAGGAGGTGAGTGATGAGGGGCCTTCTGACAGATCTGGGAGAGGATGACACTGCTCCCTTTGGAAGGGCAACACCCACATACCCAACTGATGGATGCACATTAGCTGAAGTGCTGAACGAGGCCCCCCAGTGGAAGAAGGCAGGTAGGTCTGTTTGATAGGTGCTGCTTTTCCCCCTAGTCCTCAAAGTGTCCTGCTTTTATCTGCACTGAACAAAATACTTACTGAATATGCTAAGCCTACGCTAGGCATTTGGGACAATGAAATGTGCAGAATTTTTTAAAGACCCGACCTATCAGTGGTCCATACACTGCCACATGCAAGACGTTTGTTAGTCTTCCCACATATTCTCTCTACTCAGCCCTGAAGGCAACCCAGTGACGTGGCTGTTTACCTCCCTTTTACAGCTAAAGACACTGAAACTGTGATGGAGTGAGAATTTGCTCTAGATCATTATCAGCATTATGGATTGTGGACTCAACCTATGGCAGAATCTGGATTCAAATCCTGGTCTGCCCGAACCCATACCCAAGACACTCAACATCAGCCTGCAGCAACAGGTGTCTTCCAGCTGTGCAAATGTCCTATCAGTTGTTATTCTCTGTGGAAACATTAATGTTTTACTCCAGTCATGAAGGGAAACTGTTCTCCCTTCCCCCCAATTAATCTCTTTCCAGATTTCATTTCTCCAGAACAGTTAGGTTGGGACGATACGTTAGACAAAGTGGCCCTAGTAAGTGAATTGCCTGCTCTTCAGTGTCAAACCCCAAATATACATAAACTACAAGAAAATGAAATATATAAGTCCAATTTAATGGTGCTAGAACCATTGCAGTCACTATACTGGTTATTATTAATACAACATGCAGGGTCAAGAACTTTATGTAAATGAATAAAATTAAAATATATGCAAATTTACAACAATAAAAGGATAAAAGATATTGCATATTTTTTCTAGATAATGCTTATGCAGGCTTTTTTTTTAGAGACACAGTCTTATTCTGTCACCCTGGGTACAGTGCCATGACACCAGCCTAGCTCACAGCAATCTCAAACCATTGGGCTCAAGAGATCCTCTTGCTTCATCCTCCTGAGTAGCTGGGACTACAGGGGCCCACCACCATGCCCAGCTAGTTTTTCTATATTTAATAAAGATGGGGCCTTGCTCTTGCTCAGGCTGGTCTCTAACTCCTGAGCTCAAGCAATCTACTTGCCTCGGCCTCCCAAAGTGCTAGGATTATAGGCGAGAGTCACTGTGCCTGGCCTTACACAAGCCTTCTTTTCTGTACTGGAAATTCAAAGCACAAGACATCAGTAGGCCAGGCCTGAGATTATATGCCAGTGGTGAATGAGAAAGGGCTAATTCAGCAGGTAGCAGCTGGCAGGATGATCACACAACATCACTTGAAGGGCAGAAACACAAATGAAGCCAACAAACTTCAATGTCTCTGCAGGTCTGCTACTGATGACCAGCTCCTGACTGCCTGCCAAACAGCAGCCCTTGCTCCTCCCCCACCCTCCTCTTCAGTCACCGAGTTTTGCCCGCTTGCCCATATCTCTTTCATCTCACTGATACCCTTGCCTGCATTTGGGTAGCAACCCCCTCACACCTGGATGAGCCCCCTGTTAACCAGCTCGCCTGATCCCACCCAGTCTTTCCAAAGTCCCCTTTTACTAGATGAATTATCTTTGTATATGATTCTCATCATGTCACCATTCTTCTCAGAAACCTTTCACATCTCTGCATTTCCTCGTGCATCCAGTCAAAACCGCCACAATCTCCCTTGGCAAGTGGGCTACTCTCGTCACAGTCTCCAGAGGGTGCCACATCCACCCTCTTTATGTCTCTACTTGAGTCATGAGTATCTAAGGCCCAGGTCAAATCTCTCCTCTTCCATGAGGTCCTCCTTCCTTACTTAACTTTATAGTACACACAAGTTGCTTCTCACATTTGGGCATACAATTTTATTACATACTGTCCTGAAGTTAATTAGTGCTTGACTCTGTTATTCAGGAGCCACAAGCTGTTTTAGGGTAACCTTGAGTGTAATTACTATGTTTTATGTGCTAGAAGTAGTTATGCATGAGTGCATGCATGTGTGTGTGTCTATAGCTAATTATTTTATTAACCATGTGCTGTTAACCAAGTCTCACACCAAATATTTGCATATTCTTGTGATGACAATTTACATTATTCTGCTTAATATCAATTTAAATACTCCCAGATATTTTATTGCATTTCTTGATAAATTATATTTTTAAAATGTAGACTAGTTGCCCCATAAGCCATAAATGAGATACAAGAAAAAGTTAAAAATTTTGTCAGATAACCTCAACTTCTGTATTTTTTAAAGAAGCAATAAAAATAAAATAACCATGACCAGATTTTCTAGAACAATTTGGTATTTCATTTCATAAATTGTTCATTCATTCATTCATTCAACTAAATAGTTCCAGAGGACCTATTAGAAGCCAGGAACTGTGTCAAAATCAAGGATGCCAAGGATATGATTGGTATTAAAACTATCTGTGGGTAGTTTCTATTAAGACAGGAGGAAAATGCAACCTCACAGGAGAAAATATATGGAAACTGCCGGATAGTCCAAAGCGTAGTGATAACAATTAGGCTGAGGGGCGAACTGGTCTGTCCTGATAAAACCTTGTTCCAGGTCCTTTGGGCTTCTGTTCCAATGTCTGCCATGGATCAAGTTGGTGAGAGCTATTTGTCAACAATTATCATAGATCTCAAATTTGCTTTATGCTTTTCCTTTTTGTGTGTGTTAGGGGATTATGACATGGAAGGCCTGGAGGGTAGAGATTGGAAATTCAGTACACTGAGCCACCGAATCTTGGTGTGGGAAGTAAAGTTTTTCTGCTTTTTAATGAATTCTTGGACAACCCAATGGCTTTGCTCCAAAAATGTCCTGCTGGAGTGGAGGATTATCTTACATGGGTCATTACACTTCCAAGCTTTAAGCCTCAGAATGAGCATTAAATTAAAATTCCCTGCACCTAGTAGGCAGAACATTGTGACACTCAAAAGATGTGAAAGTGCTAAATGAATTCTGAGCAATAATATTATCACCACTGCATATTTATTGAGTTCAACAGGGTGCTAAGCACTGTACAGACAGATAATACAAGCAGTCTATTAAAAAAACAGCAATAGTCTTAAAAGAACTCTCCCATTCATCTGCTTCAGGAATAGACACTGTAACAAGAGTTGTTAGAAATAGTCTCCTCTTTTCAAAAGTATCCTCAAGGTTCTTTATGCTTTTGTTTGATTTGAAAGTGGCCGATTTTCTACAGTTACCATTTATGAATGTGGCCAAGTCTCCCAATTTCAAAATTACCATAAGAATACTGTGGGCATTAAACTGAAGAACTTCATCCCTTTGCAACTGGAAATTACAAACTGAGTTTTCTGGGAAATCTTGAATAAATCAGTTGTGAAATATGATATACAAACTATTATGTTTTTGATTCAACTGGGAAAATATGCACTTTCAAAATTAATAATATTGGTTCTTCCTAACTCATCTTCAATTTTCTTGAAAGTGCAACATGTGAACCCCAAACAATTTGAACAGTTGAGTTTTAAAGAGTGCAACTATTGAAAGTTAAAGCAGTGTGCACATTTCCTATTTTTAAATAAATCTATATACAAAGAGAGCAGTTAGAGCAGAGTACACCCAGCGGCATGAGTAAGAACCAATATGCATGTGGCTGAGCACAAGGAAAACTCTGCATATCCAGAAATTAACTAAGTGTCAGAAGCCTGACTTACTTTATTTAAATGCCAGCCCATCAGGGTTAAGGAAAAAAAAAGAACACTTTAGAGAAATGGGTTATAAACTGTCATTGTTGAGTTTAGCGTTCTGACAACTTTGCAAGTAACTACAATGTAATTTCCCAAGTTGGTAGCTAAAACAATGGAACATCTGGATGCCATTGAAATGCATGAAAGTCAAGGAGAGAACAGAAAGGCAGTAGGAACAAAGCTTTTCCCTTTGCTTATAATTCTTTGCAGTTTTGAACTTGTACTCCAAACGTCAGTCGTGGCAGTCAAGGGAAGCTGCTTGCTCAAAGAGTCACCTCTCATTCCTAAGATCCTTGAGCCCATCCCGGGGCCTACTCATCTCTCCCAGAAGCGGTGATTTCCACCAGCTTGCCTTCTTACTCTGCTACGTCAGACCTGAGGCCAGACCACCTGGGGAAGTGGTGAGCAGTGTGCACAGTTACACGTAAGGTAAGCTGGGACAGGCCTGGGCACACATGCACGTCTCCAGATAACGCCGTTTATTAAGTAACTGAAGAGGAGTCATATATTCTGTCCTGTGGACAGTAACCCCACTATGGATGACAGTGACGTTAAACCATCAGAGGTCCAGGCACGTCTGTCTTCCCAGCGGGCAGCCTTCTAGACTGTTCTTCCCTTCCATGGTTTCTGACTTGGTCTTCTCATCTGTTAGGTGCCCACTTTTTATTTATGTCCTTGCAGTTGGGTTTGGATCCTTCCCCTCCTCTGTCTACACATATGAAGAGAGAAGGTAAGTACGTTTTTTCAATTCACTTCAGCCAATACTCAAAGAGTCTAATGAGCATAAACTCAGTGCCAGGAAGAAAACAAAAGTAGTTACAACGGACCTTGTAATCTACGGTCTCTCAACAGAGTCGTATTCATGAATTATATATTTCTTTACATTTTTATCCTTGAGAAGGGATATTTCATAGATGCCTATTATTTTTCTTGCCCTCCCTCATTGAAAACCACATTTCAAAGTTGTCATTTGACAGCGGAGCTGACTTGTTCTTGGCATGCTCACCAGAGCCTCTCCAGAGTCCCTCTTACTTAAGGCTCCAAGTAGCCCTGACTGGGGAGTCAGGGGGACGGAAGGCTGCTCGCCCTTCTCCCGCTTCTACTTGCATCGTCTGACGGGATCTTGCTTTTAAACAGGGGAAAGCATATGTGTCCCCTCAAAGCCACGTCAAGCTCAGCTACAGTTTGGTTTGGATCCTCCCCCCCCCTTTACATCACAGTTTGTCACCAGCAGAGAACACAGATAGCAGTGCCAGACGCGAATGCCACTTGCATGCCCCCATTTGGTAAATGATTACCCAGAACTTTAATTTGGGATTTTAAATAATACATCATCTAGTATACTTCTAAGGTACTATTTAACTCTGAAATTTTATGATTCTGTAAGATTTACTGGTACTTTTGTGAAAAGATGCTTATATCATTTTGCCTTTAATGAGAAAGTGTTATAAGGTAGAATATTAATTTACACTGGAAGAGATGGGAATAGTTCATATTTGTGGGCAACCTGTTCCGATGTCTAAGGTTACAGAATTAGGCTGCACGTTCAGCTTTCTAATATAATTTCCCAAGTGACATGAATTAATAGGTACTAGGTTTTTTTCCAAAATATTTCAGGGATATTTATATAAAACTTTTCCTACACTGTATCATTTTTCCTTCAGTAAGTGAATGCTCTAAGGTAGATACTGCAACTCCAGCCAAGGGGCGGATTTGAGCTCAAATTTGTGTGCAGTGTGACCAAGGGTCTGAAGCAATCTGCTAAATTACGTGGGATGAATTCAGGGGTCTTTCAGCTGAGCCATAGGAAGAGAAGAGGGATATTAAATGGCCTGACAGTGGGAACCAAATCAAAGTGAGGACAGTGGGTGTGGGGCTGGCTGTATTGTGCGGTCCTCTAGAAAAAGTGACGGGTGGTCCTCTAATATAAATCCTACCATGGATTGCTATTTAATGAGACCCCATGCAACCAAAAAAAAAAATAGCATATTGAATGTAAATTTATTTATATAGAAAAATATCCAGGCTTGGTACCTATAGCTCAGTGGTTACAGTGCCAGCCATATACACCAGGGCTGGCAGGTTTGAGCCTGGCCCAGGCCTGCTAAACACAAATGACAACCACAATTAAAAAAAAAAAAAGCCAGGCATTGTGGCAGGCACCTGTAGTCCCACCTACTTGGGAGGCTGAGGGCAGAGAATGCTTAAGCCCAAGAGTTTGAGGTTGCTGTGAGCTGTGATGCAGGGTGACATAATGAGACTCTGTCTCAAAAAAACAAAAAAAGGAAAAGAGAAAAATATCCATAGTAGGTTCGTAAACAGAAAATGTTACAAAATAATACGTGCAGATTATAATGTTTAAAAATTTTATGTGAGATTATATGACATATATGCATGTATATATGCATGTCTATACATACATGCCAAAAAGGTTCGAATAATTACATTCCAAATGTGAAGAGTGATCATCATTGCAGAGGGAAAGTTATGGGTGCTATCAAATTTTTATATGCTGATTTTTATATCTTTTTCTCTCTGTCTTTCTTTCGTTTACAATGAACATGTATTATCTTTTATATGTTTCTTATATATCAATAGTTTCTAATTATCTTATAATTAGAAATAGTTGCATTTAAAAAATCCTATATAGGCAATTTGCAACTTCTAAAAGAGGATTTTTGGAAGAGCTTCTAATTCCCTCCCTTTCACTGAGGTACATACACACACACTTTAAAACATGAGAGACTGCGTCCACTCTTCCTTACATGTTGACGGCCTTGTGGTATGACAGCAACTTTTAAATGACTTGCTTCTGGAAGCATCAGTTTTGAAGAGGGGTAAATGGTTTTTTTTGCATGTATCAAAACACACATCTTGAGTCTGTCACAGCTATGTACAGAGAGATTTGTAATTCTTCAGAGGCTGAGCAAGCATGTCCTGGCTACCGCTGATAGAGACAGAACAACACCTCCCGTTGTAAGAACGCTAAATGAAAACCGCCATCGGGTTGTCCAGCTGGAACCAAACAAGCGCATCTCTAATCCCTGCAGACCTTGAGAATGTCTGCTTGTATTCTGTCTTCCTGCTGGCGAGGCTATCACGTTGTTTTAAATTTAACTGCAGCCTTTTTAAATTCTTCACCTAATAAGAAGAAGAAGGCCCGATGTTAGGCCTTCAAGGTAATGATGGAACTTATAAAGCTGAGACTTTGCCAAACTTATTCTCCATGTAAAGGAGCCTCCTCTATACCAGGAGAAGAAAAATTCAGTCATTTGGTTTCCCATGGGGGGTCAAAAGTTGCTTTCACATACTTCAATTTAAAAACAAAATAAGAACAAATTGAGTCCTTGTTTATGTGGAAAAAGTCAGGAGACATTCTGGATTGGTCAGAAGCGCTCTCTACTCTTTGGGAACTGGTTGCCTAGTTTAAAGTGCTTGTCTTTGTAAAGCTTCTTAAGAGGGTACTAATGAGTACTTATACATTTTTTAAAATACTGACCTTTTCCCATTTTATTTGAAAGTAGTAACCTAAAAGTAGATTTTATCTCAATTACACAACAGCAAAGTATTCATTAGCTTGGAGCTTAGTCCCATGTCTAATTGTAAGATTTATCAGCATCTTTAAAAGTGTATAGTGTGGCATGCCAGGAATTATAACAGGATACCTCATGAAAAATCTAAGATCTTCCTTCTGAATTATATATTTATGACCTTCTGAGGATGATAGATTTCAGGTAGGTAAATGTGATTTAGGAACTGCTTTTAGGCTCCAAACACAAGCTAAGGTTGGCAAGCAGCCCAGGTAAGATGGAGATACAGTGGGATGAAGCCTGTTCCCACCCTGCATGTCAGCTGACACCCCCAGAGCCCTGCGCACCTCATGCCAACAGGCCTCTTCTGCATGCTTAACTCTCTTTCTGGGCATCTTTGGACAGATCATGCACCTTCGGAAACATGGATTACCTGGTCTGTGGGTTACCTGGAACCCTAAATTTCAACTCTAACAACATTCTCTGAGAGCCCAGTATGTCCTCAGCATTGGTCTAGGTGCTGAGATGCAAATGGGAGTGCTCCTCTGCCCTGGCCTTCCCTCCTGCTGGTCACCTTCCCCAAAGGCCAGGCCAGGGGCTGTCCCTCCTGCTGGTCACCTTCCCCAAAGGCCAGGCCAGGAAGAAGGAAGAGCTCTGTGCAGCTCATCTGCCTAAGAGGGCTGAGAACACCCTGAGAAGAAGTGGAACTTGATACCACTAAGAGCAATGAGTTTTAAAGTATATTAACCATGCTGTGGATTACCCACACGGAGAATCTCCTGAATGCTCATACCCAGTTTATTGTTTCTATGAAACAAATGAGGTTTTGTCATCTGGATGAAACACACACAAAAAATTCCATTAGGTGCTTAAATATTAAATATACACACTATGTTAACAACTGAACATAGTTCAAAGCCTTAAAGGGAAAGCTTGGGGTTAGTGATAAGGCTGGGTAGGTATGGAGATAGCTGACCCAGGGAAATTGGCTATTTGTCCTATCCTAGTCTCAAACTAAGTTATGGAGTTCCTGGATCTGGGTGAATACTACCACTCTGCCACTGGACCTTGGATGCCTTAGTCTTCATCTCAGTTTCTGGGTAAGAAAGCCAGAGAGAGGGACCACAGATCCAACAGGAGAGCCCCACTGACCTGCATAGGCCAGATGCATGGCTGAGTCGTTAGCCTATCTTAAGAGAATGAGCTATTCTGACTTAACATGGCTACAGTCCATTTACATGGAAGCTGGCCAATGGGAGCCCATAAGTCTCTGAAATTTGGGACTCCTCTTCTAGAAATTAAAGGAAAAAGTAATATTCTTTTGATTGCATATTCTGTTCCAGGAACTTCTCTAAACTCATTCATAGATGCTATCTTGTTAAAGCATCATAGGTATATTCATAGGCATATGAATCAAATTATAAATACAATGCATCATATAATGCCCTAAGTACTAGCAATTTTGTCACAAGAAGACTGTTTCAGGAATCAGGAAAAATTTAAATTTCTAATCATAAAAGCTAGCATATCCTGAACACAGTATGAGCAGTGCACAAGTAACGTGGTAATCCTTACAAAATCCTATAAAGAAGGTTATTATTGTCCCATTTTTATAGGTGGGGAAATTAAGGTTTAGATTAGGTGATTTGGCACAAGGTTACACAGGCAGTGAGTGGCTAGGTCTGCTTCAAAATCTCATGCTTTACGCATCTCAATTGCATTTACAGCACAGGATTATTTCGATATAAACCTTGAAGAGACTATCACAATGAGGACATTGTTGGATAAGTTTTATTTTTCACTAAGTCTTATGGAATAAATTGTGTGAAATACATAGAAACAAAAAAAAAATTACAGGTTTTCTGAATTTTAAGGAAACTGATCATATTTGTTCGACTACCAACCTATCATATTTTCCTTGTCTCCGACATCCAGACCTACCTGATGTGTTTTTGCTACAGTATTCTACATCTCAGTGCTGACAACCCTCTCAGCATTTCACTAAACCAGTCTTGCCACAAAATAAATGAGGTTGGTAGCCCCTGATTGCCACAAGAGCAAGTCACTTGAAAGGTCTTGAAACAACAGCTCATTTGAGCAAAGCTGCCCGTGCACTGCAGGAGGAAGCAAACCTGAGTAGTCCCTCCTGGTTATTAAGAGAAACCCTTGAGTTGAATCTCACGTTCCAAGCCGGCTGCTGTTATGTTTTTTCTATTCCTACAGACAGACTTGGGGGGTCCAATAGGGTTATCCACATCTGGTGTTAGGCACAGGCTTCAGTGGTTTCTGAAGGGCCCAGATGTAATTACCCTGGACAGATCATTCTGCAGCTCCGAGAGTGCATAGCACAAAATAAGTGAGGAAAGTGACACATAGGAAGGAAGGAGAAACAGGAGCCATGGAAGCATCCAGGGCAGAGGATCCATTTACCAGCCCTCCCTGGGGAAAGCCAGAATGGGCTCCCGGGGCGTGGCCTTCACCGCTGAGAGTTCTCATGATTGTTCAGAGCCATGTAGGAAGCTCTGCATCCCTGCTCTGAGAAGAGATAAGCCTTTGGTGCAATACTAACCCTTCTGGCTAATAGGTCCGCTCCCTGACCCCCAGAACCCAACCAGAGCTTGAGGACATTACAACTTCTTGGCCTGGAAGACTTGAAGCAGCAAGATAGCACCACACTCAGAAACCATTCACAAGTGCAAATGAAGCAGGGCCTCAGCTCCCTACCGCCTGTGTGCACAGCTCAGCAAGCTGTGACCTGCCCAGAGCAATGATCAGTCTGTGTAGAGTGGGTGAGCAGAGCCGTCCAAGCCCCTTGTTTCCATGTCTGGGCTGAGCCACCACATGGAAGGACCTCCCCAGCTCCAAGAGAACAGGTTTCATCTACTGTTGCTCTACTAGTTAGTGTTCAGACATACGGGAGAACAAAACAAACACAACTTTTCACAAACAGGTAAATTAGAAGTGGCTACTTATGGAATCAAAGACTTCTTTTCCCAGACAATTCTCCTAGTATAGAAGTGTTTACATATAAATTATTAACCTGGTGGTTAATCAGGGGCACAGATTAGCAAAGTTGAAAAGTAAAGAATTAGTGCTGGCAAGAAACAGCAGGCAAAATACCCATAAAACTCCATGACATCCAAGGACCCAAAGCCTTGTCCCTTCACTGGGTTCAGACAGGGACAGGTATGGAGATGGCTCTGGGCTGAGATCCTACCTGAGTCCTCCCAAGCCATCATTTCCAGCCTCAACAGGGTCTCTTAAGAGTCAGGCACAGGTTCATTTCTCATTTTGTTATGGGCTCCAAAAGGCACATTTTGAAATGATGTGGGGTAAAGAGGAAACAAGAAATTATTTCCATTCTACAAAATATGTGAATTACCTACTTCATTGTGAGGATATTACAAATTATGAGGTCATGTGAGAAAAGAAATCTCCCTTTCTATCAGACATATTTAGAACAGAAACTCATTGGCTTCTACTGTTAAAAAAAATAGTCAACATGTAATGTATTTGGAACATCAACCTGATTTTGTTTTGTAGAGGAAAAAAGACTTCCTGATGATACTAGCCTGTGTGCTTTGGTACCTGCTGCTGGAAAAGGCTTGTTTAAAGGGACAGGTGGGGCCACATCCTTCCCCTTCTCCCCACCCTGGTAAGTGCTATTCCTCTGAATTATTTGCTCAGCCCTGGGAATCTTACAATCTCTTTTTTGAATATGCTAACTCAGAGAATTGCTATTTGCTTTGAAAAGTTTGTTTGTATGTATCTGATTCGGTATTTACTAGTCAAGTGGGAAAATTGCTTTCACACTTCTGACAATGTTGCAAAAAGGATTGTTCTTAAGTGCCAACCTGGACTGTTCTGTAGAATTAGGAATGCCAACCCTCAATCCTCCCCTATAGGCATTGTACCATCACCATCACCATCAACACTACCTCCATCCACATCATCACCACCACCACCACCACCTGCCCCTTATCACCATCACCATCATCACCACCATCAACACCATCACCACTACCTCCATCCATATCATCATCACCACCACCAGCCCCTTATCACCATCACCATCATCACCACCACCACCCGCCCCTTATCACCATCACCATCATCACCATCATCACCACCATCACCACCATCACCACTACCTCCATCCACATCACCATCACCACCACCACCAGCCCCTTATCACCATCACCACCATCACCACTACCTCCATCCACATCATCACCACCACCACCACCACCAGCCCCTTATCACCATCACCATCATCACCACCATCAACACTACCTCCATCCACATGACCACCACCACCACCACCTGCCCCTTATCACCATCACCATCATCACCACCATCAACACGACCTCCATCCACATCATCACCATCACCACCAGCCCCTTATCACCATCACCATCATCACCACCACCACTACCTCCATCCACATCATCACCACCACCACCACCATCAGCCCCTTATCACCATCACCATCACCATCATCACCACCTTCACCACCAGTCCTGTCATCACTGCTGCTACCACCACCTCCTCCACCACTAGCAGCACATTGCCACTGCCTCTGTCAGCACCACCACAACCACTCCTTGGAGTACCAGTGGCCATCCTTGACTAGCCTACTAATAGGAGAATGAGAAAAGAAGATTTGATTTGCCACATTTCAAAGATGATGGGTATTTAGAGCCTTATCTGTTCTATAAAGAGGGGAAGAGCAATCCTGGATTACTGTGGAGGGGATGTATGACCTTGGATCTCTCACCTCTCCTTTCTAGGTCCCAGTGTTTGCATCTCTATAATCGGAGAGACCAGTTTGGAAGATATGAATGAAACAGCTCCTTGGTGCTAAGACAGCAGCTAGCCAAAGTAGCTCCCTACATGATCTGCAGACTTGAGCACTCTAATAGACCTTAGTGTGAAAGTCAAAGAAAAAAAATCCATTGGGAAAAACACGCTAACCCCAATAAGACCTTGGTGCCTGGCCCAACGCCAGACCTGGAACAGGCATTTGAAAGCCTTTAAGAAAGGAAGGAAAAATAGAAAGAGTGCATTTCCATTAAGCTTATTGATGCTGATATAATAAGAATGTTAACAACTAAGGTCAGAAAAGGGGTGGTTGTGAAGAGAGAATGGAAGAAAGGGTGGAAGGAGGTCAGCTGCTGTGTCACAACGTCACCAGGCATTTGTGGTTGCTCTCCTGGCATCTCTGGAACAAGAATTTTTGACCATCTTTCCTTCCACGGCTGATGTTTACAACATGCTTCTTTTTATACCACTTTTTTTGAGGGATTACTGATATTCCTGTGGAGTTTTTTGAGAGTGGAAGAAAGAACCTAATAAAAGAAACTTCCATCTTTCTTAGAGTTAATTCATGAAAATGTGGACTGCTTGATGGTTGAAATGGACCTGCAGCTCTTCTCCGCCAAAAATTATCATCATTTTAAAAGTAGATGCTTACCAAAGTAAGAAACCACTTAGGGTGTACACTCACAGAAGAAATCAATTTGCATCCTAGGGCAAGAGGAAGTGTTATAAAAACTTACTGAGAAGCAGTATTTTTTTCCCTCGAAACTAAAACTATAAAAAGAATGTCAGACAGGAGGGAAAAATAGTCACATGAATTTTATCTTACAGAGGACAATGGATGAGTTTGTTACATGGACAGATAGTAAATAATAAGCCTTCCCGCAGCTCTAGTGCACCTTCTGGGATATGTTTTGGTATCTGTGCCAGCTTCCCCATAAAATCTCACTGCGTTCCCTGGGCTGCTCCAACTTGTGTGCACACATACGACATAATTTCTCATCGTCTGTCTCCATGCTGGCTGCTGGGGCCTTGTCATCTTTTTTGATTTGCAAATGAAATACTTTCTGTTCTCTTTGGGAGACTTTTATCAGAACCAGCCAGCCCTGAACAGAGAACCATTGCAAGATCAAAAGGGAGGCAAAATAATACTCTTCAGCAAGCAAGATACAGATTCACACATAATTAAGCTAGGACTATAGGATTATTTAAGTAGATATAGCGTTTAAGAATAATCAAACTGCTATAAGCTATTCAAACGACTGGAGACGGTGCAGAAAAGGAAAGGGGACTGACGAGGGGTTTGTTGAGGAGGAGGGGAGGGGCACAGGGAGGCAGCAAGCCCTGGGTGAGTGGTTTCTACGTGTGCCAGGTCCTCTGTGTAGTGATCTATGGGGTAGGTATTATTACCCCCATTATACAGATGAAGAAATAGAAGACTGAAGGTAATTTAATTTGGCAAAGCCCATGCAGATGAAAAGAGGCAGGGAGTTCCTCCCTTCTATCTCTAATCCCATCCTTCCTCCTGTGTGTTAATATCACCCCCTCCATGATCTCATCTGGGAGTAAAGTACAGGCCTCTCACTGTCATTGGACATCTACATATTACTGAGTGCCCCTCATGTCCGGGGTTCTAAACTAGATGCTCTGAATGCAGAGGAGAGCAAGAGAGTGTGTGGTGACCAGACCACTGGGGATGGCACCTGCTGTCTAACAGGTGGCAGCCAGAGCAGGTTCCACCTGTCATTTCCTCTACTCTATACCAACTCTAGGGTAGGAATCGTCCCACTGTACAGATGAGGGGGAGGGGCCCCAAAGTGGTTCAATAGCCCCCATAAGCTCTCTATGTGAGCTGTACCAAAATATAATCACAGGCAGGCCTGAATTTAACAGGCAGACTTGCCCACAAAACTTCTCTTCACTATCTTGATAAATCAAGTTTCGTGCCCACGAGGAGCTTAAGCATCTCTCATAGGTGTGAAAACAGTCTGGAGAAGTGATTATATTATACGAAAGAGTTAGTGCATTTATTCCCTATTTCGCAGCTGCCTTCTCTGATAATGAAATAATCAGGGCCGGAGTCACAGCCACTACGCTGAAACATTAATTCACTGTTTAGTTTACGGATCCATTATCAACTCTCTGCATCTGTACACTGAGATTAGTTCCTGTCCCCTCTATAATCATAACTAGGTATCAGGGAAGGTATATGACTTTGAATCAGTGAGCTAAAAACTCTGTGTTTTTCCATTTTATGGTAGGCAGAGAAGAGCAGGCCAGTATTTTCACATAACAGACTTCCACACCAGGCAAGAGTTAACACTTAGACTTTACCAACGAAGTCTAAGCCACACTCGTGCATCTGCCCACAGTTCTTTGCTGCTCTTGTTGCTGTAGCAAATCCTTTGGCTTCTGATGACGACAACCCCCGCTGTATAGTCACAGATGAAGGTGGATCTCACAGACTCAAAACCCCTTGCAGCCCATACATGGTCAAGCTGAAGATATTAAACCTATGGACGCTATCAGTAGTACACAGCTAACTGCTTTCTACCCTGGGGTTAGCAAACTACACACAAATCATTAATATCACCGTCCTGGTGACCTATTCAGAAGTGTACCTGCTATGTAAGCTACTTTCAAGAATATTCAAGAACTGTCAATTTTACTTTATCAGTAAGAAGACAGATGAAATAGAGCCAGAAGGTTAATGAGAGTTTAAGAGGAGTACACAGTTATCTTGACAATTAAAGAATTTCCAGGAGGTTAATCACTCACACCCAGCCCTTACAACTCTGAAAATGGATCAGCAGTTACAAAAATTTGTGTACACAGTACAACAGAGCACTCAATTCTGCACTCTCAATAAACTTATTTTAATCATTTTTGCAGGGCAAGTTAAAGCCGAGTTTCTTCCATGATTCATTTAGGAACAAAAAAAAAGGAAAGGAATTACTGTGTTCAAACTCTTGCAGCCATGGTAGACAGAAAAAAAATAATGTGGTCCAGAATTGTACAGTTTAGAGAGCAAAGCAAGAGAGTGTAGAGTGGGAGGTGGGCAGAGGAGGGCAGGAGCCGGCTGAGGTTCAGCTGGTTTCTGAAAGCCTTAGCTGGAGATTGACTAGATGAAAAGAGCATGTGGTGGGGCTCCTGGGAGCTGGAGGGGCAACGGGCATGCTGCAGGCCAGGCTGGCATGATTCAGATGACCTGCAGTTTTAAAAATATCCCCTCTGAAGACTTTATGAAAGCAGTGTGCGGCTTGTTAGCGGGACCAGGGTGGGATTTATGCTAGACAACAATTCCCTTCTTGACCCACTGCCCTTACCCTCCTTCACCACCATCGCCTCTCACCTGGGTCTCTATAATAGCTTCCCCACTTACATTCCCTGCCTCCTGCCCCCACCCAGCAGGGCAGCCAGCGTCCCTTACCATGGCAGCGGCATCGGTGATCTCTATCCTCAGGACAGCACGCAGCACCCTCACCGGTGATCCCTGTCCTCAGGACAGCACGCAGCACCCTCACCGGTGATCCCTGTCCTCAGGACAGCACGCAGCACCCTCACCGGTGATCCCTGTCCTCAGGACAGCACACAGCACCCTCACCGGTGATCCTTGTCCTCAGGACAGCACCCTCGTCGGTGGTCCCTGTCCTCAGGACAGCATGCAGCACCCTCACCGGTGATCCCTGTCCTCAGGACAGCACCCTCACCGGTGATCCCTGTCTTCAGGACAGCACCCTCGTCGGTGGTCTCTGTCCTCAGGACAGCATGCAGCACCCTCACCAGTGATCCCTGTCCTCAGGACAGCATGCAGCACCCTCACCGGTGGTCTCTGTCCTCAGAACAGCACGCAGCGCCCTCACCGGTGATCTCTGTCCTCAGGACAGCACGCAGCGCCCTCACCGGTGATCTCTGTCCTCAGGACAGCACGCAGCACGCTCACCGGTGGTCCCTGTCCTCAGGACAGCACGCAGCACCCTCACCGGTGATCCCTGTCCTCAGGACAGCATGCAGCACCCTCACTGGTGGTCCCTGTCCTCAGGACAGCACAGAGCAACCTCACCAGTGATCCCTGTCCTCAGGACAGCACGCAGCACCCTCACTGGTGATCCCTGTCCTCAGAACAGCATGCAGCACGCTCACTGTGGTCCCTGTCCTCAGGACAGCACGCAGCACCCTCACCAGTGATCCCTGTCCTCAGGACAGCACGCAGCACCCTCACCAGTGTTCCTTGTCCTCAGGACAGCATGCAGCACCCTCACCAGTGTTCCTTGTCCTCAGGACAGCACGCAGCACGCTCACCGGTGGTCCCTGTCCTCAGGACAGCATGCAGCACCCTCACTGGTGGTCCCTGTCCTCAGGACAGCACGCAGCACCCTCACCAGTGATCCCTGTCCTCAGGACAGCACGCTCAGGACAGCACGCAGCACCCTCACTGGTGATCCCTGTCCTCAGGACAGCACACAGCACCCTCACCACAGCCCTTCATTGCTTCCAGCTTGATTCCCTATCACCCCTCCTCCCACCCTGTTCCACTTCATACCCTTCTTCACACTGGTCTTCCCTCTGTTTCTTGAACACAATGATGGCATCATATCACCAAATGCACCAAATATCAGCTCCTCAAAATGCCTCCGACAGTCTAATCAGCACTGCCTGTTGCCCTACTTTTGGGCACGGTCACTGAACTATCTTTTGGTGGCCTCAGGGAGTTTCCCTCTGAAGTTACAGCTCCTATTCCTTTATCGTGTGCCTCCCCATCCTCCCAGCTCACTCTGTGTCTCCAGCACTTGGAGGAGTCCCTGGTACTCCGGCTGAGTCCAGCGGTGGCCACCAGGGGCTCCTTTGGCATTTCAGATGCCTGGAGCCACCAGTCTTCCTAGAGTTGGGAGATGAAGTGAAATCTTCAGGAGGACTTAGGCATTATGTCCTCACGTGATAACAATTAAACCACATGATTATAACTATACTGTCCCAAACATCTACTTAGCACCAGATACTAGACTGGATGTTTTATATATTTCTTTTATATTTTAATGTCCTAACAACACTATGAGGTTGTTAATTGTTATGTTATCCTCTTTCTCTTGCAGATTATGCCAGGTACAAATTGAATATCCTTGATCCAAAAATCCAAAATCTGAAATGCTCCAAAATCAGAAACATTTTGAGTGCCATTAGAGGCTCCAATGCTCACTGGAACATTCTGGATTTTGAATTTTCACTGTGGGAGGTTCAATTGAGTACAATGCAAATATTCCAAAATCTAAAACACTCTGGTCCTAAGCATTTCAGTATCCCCTGTACTGAGAAATGATGTTCTAGATCACAATCTGTGTTACTTCAAAGTACCCAAGTGTTACTCTGTACTTACGTAAGTCTGGAAAGGCTAGGAAGCCGTTAAGAGTTCTTCTACCACGTGTTGTCAAATGGTTGGACAACACTCTTGCCTCATTTCTCTACCACAGATTCAACCTGTAACGTCACACTTTCCTCTACACCTCCCCTCACCCCATGTGAGCAGATGCTTCAGTACGAGGAACAGGGCAGTAAGGGATCCCAGTCCGGTTCTCCAGCTAGCAAGAGGCCTCCCTGCTCCCTGCTGGGAGGTGGCGGGCTCAGCTGCCTCAGAACACAGCCTTTCCAGGCATCCTGGACTCTCTTCTGGAGAAGTAAGAGCTATTATTCTGGAAAATGTACTCTCTTCCAGACCAGGTAAGTACTGCAGCCCATTAATATAATTTTGAAAATAGAATTATCATAATTATTTTTTGGCAGGCTGAAGTCTTTTATCTTTATGAGATGATAGCAATGTTTTAAAAGGATTATCATAGTGCTGCATGATAATAATTGGTTAAGATGTGTAATGCTTTAAAAGTTTTGAAAATACTTAGATACAAAATGTAAGGTTTGATCGTAATAGTGGTCCATTGAGGTATATGGGACGGTAATTATTTTCCAGATTTCACAGTAGGAGAAACTGAGGATGGTAATTATTTTCCAGATTTCACAGTAGGAGAAACTGAGGTCTAGGCAATTACATAGCATCATCCCAGACTTCAAGGTAACCAGGTCAGGGCAGCTCCAAAAGCAAGGTGTCCTGGTGGTCGGTGTTCTTTAAATAAAGTCATTCCTGGTGACCTGACTTAGCAGAGGATACCAGGAGAGATTCTACACAAGATCTGAGCTGTGTATGTTGGTGTGTGGGGGAATGGTGGATTCCGGTATGTATGTGGTTTTTAGGGACTAAAAATCATTTTAGAATCATGGCTATATTACAAATTCTTAACAAAGTCCTAAGTGCTAAGCATTGTCATCTGTTCCATGTCACACTGTAGCACTTAAATCACAGTGTCACACAAACTACCCAGACTTCAAGCTTCCCAATAAAGATACGTGATATACATAGAAAGAATGGTCCACAAAGCTCTTCCATATCTATTTTCTCATCTCATGTGGGTTTTTTCTTGTCCTCTCCAAAAATAATGTCTTACGAGTTTATATTGCTGCTGTTTCTGTCTTAATGAATTATAGGAGTCCGTTTTATGGTTTCAGGGACAGGCATCTCGGACAGTGGTTCCACCAGCAGCCACCTCTCCCTCAAGCCTCATCCCAAGACAAGATAGGAGGGGCCGGCAGCCCGCGTCTTCATCAATGGTGCACTTTTGTTCCTTCCCCTTTCACATCTCTGTCCCAGTGGCTCACAAGGCTCCGCTCCTGACCTTTCTCTTCTGATTATTGACAAAAGTCTGCGGTAGAGGCAGAGATGTTGGCACATCTCCCAGTGTTCAGCAAAAGGCCAACGCTGCCCCTCCGTCTTGCTCTGCACACATGCGCCAGAAATCTCCAAGTGCTGGACACACCAGCCCAAGAGAAAGGGCTTCATTTTCAACCCCCCTGTTCAAATACACTGCATTAAAGTTCTAGTTTATGTTGAAGGTTAAAGAAGTTTAGTGAAAGTCACTTTTGATGAGTTCCAGTTCTCTCTATGAGCTTACCTCCAGAAAATGTTCTGCCTGCTGTTCTCGATCCAATTTCCTTGAAGTTGTTGTAATCAGACCTGTGTAGAAATGAGAATTATTTGACTTTTAAATATCTAGGGCAAGTAGCTTACTGAGCAGTGGAAACAAGTCCAGTTATTGTGATGGGGAACAGTAACTTTACAAACAATCCCTAGTGATAATCAAAATGGTTTCAGGAATTATTCTTAACAGAAAATAAAATTTACAAAGAAAACCTGAAAAAAATAGTTTCAGCTCAGCTTACCATAGTTGAGGTATTGTAATCACTTTGGGGATATAAACAGTCACTAAAGAACCACTGTTTTTCTGATAATGAGGAGTGTCAATGATTCATTTACATGTGACTAATATTCTACAGTACAACCTCATGGAAGATTTTAGAGTTCTTGAACAATTAATAGGTTGTTTGTGCTGATTAGATTCAGGCTAGAAATAGCACTTTCTTACTTGACTTTTATACATTTATATAATTTTTGTTATGGGTGAAAAAGAAGGCTATTTCTGCAATAACTACTTGTATATGTAATTATTTCAAATTTAATAACTCTTACACTGCAAAGATCTCATATTCTGACTTCATCATTTTGTTTTATGTCTTTGAATCTTTATATGAAATAAGCTCCACGTGGATAATATTATATCCCTCTATCTTTTCTTCCAATGATGTTTTTCATAAATGAATCACCCCTTTGAGTATAAAGACAAAGAAAAGAAAATGAGAAGACAAAACCTTAAGGCCTCCAAGCTTATTGCACCAATTTGTCTTTTGCAGGTTTTATTATTCTTATTGTCAAATGGCAATTAGGAGGTCAAATTTATTTTCCATTTCTCAATTCTACAACGTCCCTGAAGAGAATACAGGTTGGGATGCTTCATGGTATTTTCTGATAGGCAAGGAAAGAACAGAGAAAAACATATGGAAAGCTTGCTCCCAATGCTGGTGAGGTAGGTGAAATACAGAAATGGTATTTCACCAGGACTGACAGAGGAGCTCCTGACCGTAAGCTTCTGTCTCATATAGAAATGGTGGGTGGGAGTAAATGGAGCTTAGAGAATGCCAAGAAGAGACCAGAGGAAGTTAAACGGCTCTCCACGGCCCTCACAGTGATGTCCCACTCAGGGTGGCACAGCTGGGCACAAGGCTGCCCCACTCCCCTCCACCTTCACTCTCCCCGGGGGAGGGAAAGCTGTGTTTCTACTGCACAAATGATCTGCCCTTCCATGAATTCATTCTGAAATGTGCCCCCACACCACGGCTCACCCACAGACTTTTCTGCTCTCTCTATTATTTTTATTATGAATTGACAAATTATAGTTATATATATTTATGGGTACAAAGTGATACTAAGATGGATGAGTACCACATGGAATAATTAAATCAAGCAAATTAATAAATCCAACACCTCAAATACTTATTTTTTTGTGGTGAGGACACTCAAAATTTACTCTCCTAGCCATTTTGAAATGTTACCATATACTATTATTAGCTATGTTTGCTAAGCTGTACAACAGTATGTTAAATTAGAATTTGTACATTTAGCTTAAGCGTCAGTCTTTACTGGCCCCCTTTAATAACAGGGTTAGATGGCCATTTTATTTGCCCCCACCATAACCAGTACACTACTCCATCACCTTAACTGGTACCCTCCCCCATTGCCGTAACTGGTGCACCCCTCCATCACCTTAACCGGTATACTCCCCCATCACCGTAACTGGTACACCCCTCCATCACCTTAACCGGTACCCTCCCCCATCGCCGTAACTGGTGCACCCCTCCATCACCTTAACCGGTACCCTCCCCCATCACCGTAACTGGTGCACCCCTCCATCACCTTAACCGGTATACTCCCCCATCGCCGTAACTGGTGCACCCCTCCATCACTGTAACCAGTACCCTCCCCCATCACCGTAACTGGTGCACCCCTCCATCACTGTAACCAGTACTCTCCTCCATCATCGTTCTTCACCCTATACCAGAATCCTTTGTGCACACGTCTGTAATTTCCCACTAGACAAACTGACAGGTTTTTTATGGGAAGGACCTGTCTTTTGATTCTGAGCCTCTGGTGCCCACCTAGTTCCCTGCCTAGAGCAAAGACTAGGAATTCATTAACACTCATCTATGGAAAGTTGTTGCACCTGGAACATGTTCCTTTAGGAGAGTATTATTTAGTGTGTGGAGCATGTATTTGTGGGTGAGGGGTGTGTGTGACATTTGTATTTATTTAAAGATATTCTCTGTATAAATGGAGCAATGTCAGAGACTCTCGAATATAAAGATCTACTGTCAGAGATCACGGGATTATGGAAGGAAGGCTGCCACGCAGAGTTTCAAGTGAGAGGATTAGTGACTTCCCTTCCCTAGCTGACCATCCAAATCACCAGGAATCTAAAAACATGCATTTTGTCTCTCTGCACCGACTCTCATGTGGTATATCAGAATCTGTTGGGATAAGGGCTTAGATGTTCCTCTGAGCCTAAGAGAAAGGCATTTTCTAATTCCTCTGTCTTTTGTTGTTTCTCATTCTGACTTTTATTGACATTACTTTCTCTGCCCGACATGCCCCAGAATGAACTATGGTGAATTGTCCTTGAACCCATGTTAGGCCGTTAGGCTCAAGTGTGTTTGTGTGGGACGCTCGAGGCAGCACCAAGGCAGGACGCCCGCCTTTGTCCCTACCCTGAATCCTTCACTATCTGCCTAACAAACGTGTGAGAGCACTGGTGGGTGGGTGAGAAGAAAGGATGGGGGGACACAGCTCTCTCCTTCATGCTGAATGGTATGCTTTAAATGGGGGAACGTTACTGTATGTAAATGATATACCAAAAAGCTGCAAACATCAGTCGAACATCATAAACCCTGACTTTCAGGTTTTAGTAAGTCTTTCATGTTTGGAAAAGGCAGACACTTAAAAATACTTGAA
This sequence comes from Galago senegalensis, assembly GCA_963575145.1. Taxonomy (NCBI): domain Eukaryota; kingdom Metazoa; phylum Chordata; class Mammalia; order Primates; family Galagidae; genus Galago; species Galago senegalensis. The sequence goes on along the minus strand of CAUYTI010032742.1, from coordinate 2,713 downwards.
TGAATGAATGAGTGAGTTTAGGAATCAGGCATGAAGAAGGGTTGGAATGAGTCGAGTGATAGGTTTGCCTGTGGGAATCTGGAACATGGGAACTTTGAACTTTTTGAATTAAAGCAACACCTGCTAGTTATTTATACTGAAAAAATATATCTTGTTATCAAGCCAGGGTTAAAGCAAGAAGGAGCAAAAGCTTTCTTCCTTCTCCAGGTATATACTTAGGATGAACTATTCAGAGTACCTCAGTAGCACTGCCATTTTTTACAGTCAGAAAGGGAAACAGACTAGAGGAATGAGTTAGAATTCCCAAGGCTGCATCTTCATTCTTGACTACTTATTGTAGCTGAATGCATTTGTATCTCAGAACAGAGATGAAGATTAAACAGAGGAACCTCGCTTTTTGACCACTCTGACTTGGGAAGGCAACCCCATCTTTAATCTGTGCAAGAGACGGCTCAGGCAGCACACGCAGGACTACAGACCCACTGGGCACGGCAACTTGAGGACTGACACGATGAAATTGAATATCAAAGATAAATCATAGGCAAGCATTTGATGTGGTTTGGAGATATAAACAAACACATCATTTGATATAATTACATATGCAAACCTTCAATTTAGGAGGGGAATTATTCCAGTGCTAAGTGACTGATATTCAGTAAGGAGGGAGGGGAGTGTACCGCTGGAACCAGGCAATCACTTTAACAATGGCTGCTTTTTAATTGTTTCCTGTGGAGATAGGAATATCTAAAGACCTCTCTCTGAGAAACAGCCTGAGCACAAAGATGTGGCTGCCTGTTCAAAAGAGAATTCAAAATGTTCTAAGTGGTAGTGGCCAGAGAAGTGATACTCAGGATGACATCTCTCCTGTGATTTTCCTCCCGGTGGGGGTCCTGGGCCGCAGCTGTGTAATCTACGGCCATGACAGTCACATTTTCTGTAAGTGCTACTTGAAGCAGTGCAGGTCTTGGCTGTTTCAGCAGAATTCCCCAAGATTGCTGGAAGCTGCATTTAGTATTAAAAAAAATACAACTAGAATTATCAGCCCTGTGAACTGCAATTAGTTCTTCCTGTCTCTCTTTTTTTTAATCCCATTTCCTCTGCTTACCATCTCTCCACGTCTACCCACAGCTATCTGAGAAACCCCTCACAGGCCCTCTGGATAGCTGAGGTGAAGCCTTCTGAGACCTTTCTACTGTGGCATGTTGCTTGGAGCTCAGCTCTTGTCTGGATCTCCCTCTGGACCACAGTTTTGGAAGAGAGAGCCTTTGGGGAGCTCCCTAGTTAAGCTCAACAACCTAGATCAGTGCCTGCCATGTTTGTTGAATAAAAAACTACTTTTACAGGTGGCAAGTATGGCTCAAGGAGTAGGGCACTGGCCCCAAATACTGGAGGACCCCAGCCAAAAACTGCCAAAAAAAAAAAAAAAAAAGAAACTACTCTTACATAGGGTGACCAGATTTTAACATCAGTAAAGCGGGACAACATGGCCCAGGGGTGGGGTGGGGCGGGGCAGGGGACAGGGCAGGGTGGGGCCTGACAATAATGCAAACTTTGATAAGCAGTTCTCGATAATCATTTCTCAACAATTATTTGTTATTATTACAGTTTAACATTATAAAATTAAGAAAAATAATATAAAAATCATATTCTGGTGAAATAGCCACATGGCAGCCGAAAACCATATATTCCCTTGTTCTCCCACCCGTTGGTTCATTCTTTCCAAAAATTGGGACTTTTTAAAAACGCCGTGGACATGGGACAAATCTAGAAAGCGGGACTGTCCCACCAAAAGCGGGATGTCTGGTAACCTTACTCTTACAACACACATTTTTCTGCAATTAAAGGGTCGTGAGTAGATCTTACTCATTTTGTGTTCCAGATGTCTAACGCAGAGAAGCCAGCACACAGGTACCAAGTCAGACTTGTCTGAATGAGGGTGAGGGGAATGCCATCTTCCAGAACTCTCCTACAGGTGGCAAGCCTAACAGGGAAACCCAATCACTCGGCCCATTCCAACCTTTCTTCATGCCTGATTCCTCAAGTCACTCATCATGGTTCCAATGCATGAGAGCTACACTGTGAATGCTCTCTTACATCCTTTGAATAATTTTTAAAGTTTTCCCAGTTTTTGGAGGTCATTTGAGCAATTGTTGATAGTCTTTAAAAAAAATTTAAGTTGCTGATTAAAAGATTTTTTTTTTGAGACTGAGTTTTATTCTGTCACCCTCAGTAGAGTGCTGTGGCATCACAACTCATAGCAACCTCAAACCCTTGGACTTAAGTGATCCCCTTGGCTCAGCTCCCAGTAGCTGGGACTACAGGCACCCACCACAATGCCCAGATGTTGTTTTTAGTGATGAGGTCTCGCTCTGGCTCAGGCTGGTCTCCAACTCATAAACTCTGGTAATCCACCTGCCTCAGCCTCCCAAAGTGTTAGGATTATAGGCGAGAGCCACTGGACTCATAGAGAGGTAGATGTATGGAACAGAATAGAGAGCCAACTGATGAAACCAACTACTTACCGGTACCTGATCTTTGACAAGCCAATAAAAAACATTGAGTGGGGAAAAGATTCCCTTTTTAACAAATGGTGCTGGGAGAACTGGCTGGCAACCTGTAGAAAACTGAAACTAGACCCACACCTTTCACCATTAACTAAGTTAGACTCTCACTGGATTAAAGATTTAAACTTAAGACATGAAACCATAAAAAT
>CAUYTI010032738.1:0-43228 GCA_963575145.1 Galago senegalensis | reverse complement strand
GCACTGTATGTTGAAGGCTTTCTGTGTGCTAAGAACCCTACGAGGCGCTGAAGACAGAAAGGGGTACGAAGTGCCTGCTCTCATGAAGTCTACTATTTCTCAATGAGGAGATACAAATACACAAATCATAATAAATATCCTATAGGGTTCTTATCTAAGATATCATCAGAGATGCATTTTACACAGTCTCCATTTTATCTTCTGACTTCTTCAATTTTTTTTCATTCAGAAGTCTGTTTGTGGAAAGGGTCATGTCCATGTGTAGAGATCCAGTTAATTGTTTTAAATTGCTGCACAGAATTCCATTGTATGACTTTATCACACTTCATCCATTTCTCTAATGAACATATAGTTTATATTTTGGTTTTTATTTTTCAATTGAAGCTGAAGTCAACATTGTTTTATAAGCATCTCTGTGTGTCCATATTACAATTTCTCTAAGATATGTATATATTACTATTTAGAAGTGAAATTCCTGAGTCTTTACATGCATGCTTTCAGCTCTACTACCTACTTCCAGGTTGTACTCCCAACTGGCTCAGCTGAGTTTTATGCTGTCAGGTATGCGTGAGAATTCTCACTTGCCTACAACCTGACTTCACTTAACTTTTACTGACCTGGTGGTTGTAGAATGGCATCAGTTGTGTCAATTTGTGTCTTGATAAATGTCGAGTGTGAATGTACTTTCTTATGCTTATAACTCATCCACTGCTTGTTCTGCAAATTACCTGTTCACATGATTTGCCTGAATCTATTCCAGGTTGTCTTATTGTGTAGGAGTTCTTTAAAGATTCTGGATAGTAATTGTTTGTATATTTGCATGTGTTTTATTCTCCCAGTATTGTTTATCTTTCGACCATGTTTATCGTGTCCTTTCATGTGCAGTAGTTTTTAACTTTGGTGTAATTAATGATAGCATCTTGTAAGTTAATTATATCAACACTATTGAAGAATCCATCTTCTCCCCACTCACATGTAAAAATATCCTTATCATCTATCAAGGACTCTTGTTTATTTGGATTTGTCTGTGATTTCTGTTTTTTATGCCACTGTTCTGTTTGTTTACTTCTAGGAGAGATACTATGGCCATACTATTTTAATTACCATCTCTTAGTAGTACATTTTGATATCTGGTCTAAAAAGTCCTGTCATTCTCTCCAGAATTTTTTTGCTGATTCCTGGTTCTTTGTTCTTCAGTCAGATCAGATTGTCACATGCCTCGAAAAATCTGTGGTGATTTCAGTATGAATTAACTTTGGAAAAATTTGCATCTTTATGACAAAGATCATTTCTAGGAACAATTTTTCTTTCTATTTATTCACACATTCTTTTATGCTTTCACTGAAGTTTTGAATTTTTTCCCCGTGAAGATTTATACATTTTAGCTTTTGCTTTATTCTGAGGTATTCTTGTTGCTTTTGTGAATAAAAATTTTTCCAATTATTTTTTTATAGTCCTTCTTTTCTTGGGTGTTCTTATGTGTTCCATTGGCTGTAAATCTCATTTATATGTCAAATACAGTTCAATTTATTTCTGGCCCTCTCTAGATGTCTCGATCCACATGACCACTCACTTTCTTTCACAGCCACTGGGAGGCTGCACAAGTTTTTTAGACTGGACATCTTTAAGACTAAAATTTTGATTCTTCTTCTCTTCCATTCATCCATTCTCCCACCGTAACAAAATGTTTGGTCATCTACCTAATTTCTCTTGTGATGTCCTGGATGTCAGCACTTTCTTGCCTACTTTCAGTGTGCAGAGCCTGTTCATTGCTGGGTTCCCTTTCCTGCTCACTTTACCCCGACCTTCAGCAATTTTGAGGCATGTGTTAATATTTCTATCCCAGACTAATTTATTGGCTGGCCTCATCAGTACTTACACCCTTGGCAGCATCTTAGATTTAATCTATCTGGCACCCAGTTGGTGCCCAATTGATATTTGTTGAACAAATCAATACCCCAAACTGTATTCTTACTTCATTCCCCCAGCCTTCCACACTCCGTAAATTGCTGCACTGGGCACTTGTGTAAGCCATAGCCTGGTGTCTTATCCTTTCCAACAAACCCACATCCAGTTTACCCTCAAGTCTTATTAATTTTGTTTCTGAAATCAACCTCCTCTGCCACTGCTATCTTTCAGTCAAAGTCTCTGCTATCTTTCATTGGTTTTGTTGTTTGCCCTTGTGCCTCCTTCCAATCTATGTTGCAAAGAGCCTGAGTGGTCTTCGTGGAACGTAAATAGGAAGCTTTATCTCCTCTTATCAAGACCTCCCAGTACCTTTCTACTCTTCCCATCCTTTAGCTCACCTGCAAGGCCTTGCTCAGTCTTGCCCATATAGCACGCCCCAGCCTAGATGTTGCCTTTCCTCACTGTGCTCTAGCCAACCCCCTTCTTTGGTTTCTTGAGCACATCAATTCTCAGGGCCTCCATGTGTGGATGGATCCCACTTATCTATGTTGCTCAGGCTGCTCTCTAACTCCTGTCCTCAAGCAATGCTCCTATCTCCGTCTCCCAAAGTGTTAGAATTACATGTCTGAGCCTCTGCACCTGTCCTACTTATCTTTTGGATTTCAAGTTAAATATCATTTTTTCAGGAATACTTCCTTAACCCCTCAGTCTAAATTTGTCTTACTATTGTATTTTCTCTAGCACTCAGTTCCTTTCCTTCAGAGCTTGAATCCTATTTCAGTTTTACATGATATATTCTATTCATGGGTAAAAGGTGGTCTGTTAATGTCTCTTTCTCTTTCTCCTGTCTCTGTGAGTAGAGAAACCTCCTTGGTCTTGTTCACCACTGGCACCTAGGAGTACTCAATAAATCTTCAAATGGATGACGGAGTGTTAGTGTTGTATTTGGCTGCATGTACCTTTAGTCACTTGCGTATATTTTTTATACATGTGGCTGAATGTCATCTGTCCTTCTCTGTCAGTGGGGTCTATTGTGGCCATAAATAAGTTGCCACAATAGCTCCTACATGTAGTTCAGAGGGTCCTCACCAGCCTTAAAATTAGCACCCAGAATTGCTTGAGGGTACTAACATCTATTCTTGGCAAGATCTGGGTGTGACAGTTATACCTTATGAAGGACACCCTATTCCCATCCCAGCCCCTGCTGGGGTGCTGCCTCTCTAGGTGACTTCAGGTACCTGACAGAGCTCTTCTGAAGTGGACTGTCATACTGAGTCTTAGCTTACTGCAGCTGGGTTGGCTATCCAGAGTTGGTGTCATGTAATAAATAATCTAGATTCCTGCTGCTTTCAGTTGATATTATAGAAGTATTTTCTTATGTCAGTACAAAGACCTTTTAAAATAGCTATCAAGGCTCAGCACCTGTAGCTCAGTGGTTACGGCGCTGGCCGCACACACTAGGGCTGGCGGGTTCAAACCTGGCCTGGGCCTGCTAAACAGCAATAACAACAACAACAACAAAATAATAGCCAGGTGTTGTGGTGGGCACCTGTAGTCCCACCTACTTTGGAGGCTGAGGCAAGAGAATCTCTTGAGCCCAGGAGTTTGAGATTGCTGTGAGCTAGGAAGCCACAGCACTCTGCTGAGAGCGACTAAGTAAGACTCTGTCTCAATTAAAAAAAAAAAAGTTGTCAAATATTCAGTTGGTCTTCAAATGACTACCTAATATTTTCATGATAAACCATATAACAATATCAAATTAAATACAAACCAGTCCTTACTGATTAACATCATATTTTTGCAAATATGCAAAGATTACTTTGCTATCCTCTCTTCTTTAATAAGCTAGGGTGACTATATGAAAGTTGAAGAATAATGAATGCTTCACTATTTCTATTTCGGCAATTTCTTGGCCACCCCTGTTTCTGGGGAGTATGCAAAAATGACGTTTGGGATTTTTCTACCTGCCTACCTCTTGTCCCTAACAGTAAATAAAATCCCACTTAAGATTTTTCATGCATATTCTCACATTATTACTGAAAATATATTTTTATCTCTGCCTCTCCTCATAGAATGAAAGGTCAAAAAACTTTATTGCTCTTAAGGGTATTGCTATTCAGAGAGTAAATATTAGATTATGAAAGGGAGAGAAGGTTTAACAAAAACTCATTCAAGATTTATAATTTTTTTTTTTTTCCGCAGTTTTTGGCAAGGGCTGGGTTTGAACCTGCCACTTCTGGCATGTGGGGCTCTCACCCTACTCCTTTGAGCCACAGGCACTGCCCAGATTTATAAATATTTTAAGCACTTGAAGTTAATTCTTCATGCTTTGAAGTAGTTCCATATTTTAAATGTTAGACATTTCATCTTGTTTTTGAAACCAATATATAAAAATTGCAATTCCTGGTTACTTCTATTTCTTCCTTACAATTACTTCTAATTATTAAGTCACAGAGGGTGATGGTGTGGGTTTTAAAGAGAAACTATAGCCATCTATTGGAAGGAATTATGGAAAATGACAGGGAAGGTCTGGGAAGAACATGACCCAATTTCCTCAAGCCTCCTCCACTTTGTGAATTCATGCCATACATTCTTGGGTTGTGGAAGGGAACTTTTTTCACATTTTATTTCTTAAAGTGGAAGCAAAAGAAGAGGGCTGGGGCAGGTAACTTATTAGAACCATCTTCACCCTTTCTCTACTGGTAGGCGCATCAGAGTGCTGTGACCAGACTGGGAATGACCAGTTGATAATACCACTGAGACCCCATGTGCCCTGTATGGACAGGGTAGTATGGGTCACAGCAGACCATTGGCCTCATTGGTCACTTGCGATTTGTGCTGATTCTTATTGACCTGTCATCTCGGGGCTTCAGTTTCATTATCTGTAAAATAAGGATGAATGTAATAATATCTACCTCCTGGATTATTACTACGCCTCAATGGATTAGTAAGTGTCATGCATGTAGAAGAGTGTTTGCTTCATAGAGAGCTCCCAGGTAATAGTACAGTTATTCAGTATTGTTAGTGAATTATGCTTCCCAATGGGTATGACTTAAGGAATATTAAAATAGCATTATTTTCTGCTCTATTGCTCAGTCTAGAGTGCCATGGCATCAGCCTAGCTCACAACAACTTTAAACTCCTGGGTTCAAGCAGTCCTCATGCCTCAGCCTGCTGAGTAGCTAGAACTACAAGTGAGTGCCATAATGTCCAGCTCATTTTTCTATTTTTAGTGAAGGCAGTGCTTGCTCTTGCTCGGGATGGTCTTGAACTCCTGAGTTCAAGCATTGCTCCTGCCTTGGCCTCTCAGAGTGCTAGGATTACCAGTGTGAGCCTCTGTACCCAACCAAAATAGCATGTATTTGTTCTTCATAATCCTTAGTTCCAAATGATCTGGCAGCTCATTACCATGCCAAACAACCCACAGCAGAGTTTCCTTGATAGTGTAAAATGGATGTTTTTATGCCAAGAGAATTGAGACTCAGCTTTGGTACATTCAGGTAGAAAGAAGCTATGATAGAGGTAAAGTCTTCTGAGAGAAGGAGGAAGTGGAAAAGAGTCCTTCTACCGAAAGAAAAATGGGAGAGGAGAGAGAGAGAAAAAAAGCAAAGGAGGCAGACATCTATATGAGGGATGGTATGGTAGAATCACCCAGATAGTTTATTTTTTGAGACAGTCTCACTATGTTGCCCTAGGTAGAGTGCCGTGGCATCACAGCTCATAGCAACCTCAAACTCTTGGGTTCAAGCAATTCTCTTGCTCAGACTCCCAAGTAGCTTGGACTATAGGTGCCTGCCACAATGCCCAAGTATTTTTTGTTGCAGTTTGGCTAGGGCCGGGTTTGAACCTGCCACCCTTGGTATATGGGGCTAGTGCCCTACTCACTGAGCCACAGGTGCTGCCCAGTTGTCATTGTCATTTAACTGGCCCAGGCCAGGTTTGAACCTGCCACCCTTGGTGTATGTGACTGGTGCTGTAACTACTGCACTACAGGTGCCGAGGCTCAGATAGGTTTTAATTGTGTGCATGAGTGTAAGGGGTAGTGACATACTTTGACAGGAGTAGTGTGGCACAGGCTACAAGCCTCTTGAAGAGGCCTGCCCTCAGCCACATCCAGTGTGGCTCACAAGTGAGAGCACAGCTTTGGTTGGGATGCTGTCTAGGCCAGTGACCCCAGCACAGGGATCTTAGTTCCCCACATGTTGTGCATGGCATGCATGGGAACTGGGAGTTTCCTAGAGTAAATGTGGAGGAGCCAAGAGGACAGCTGGACCAGAATAAGAGGCTACTGAGTCAGGAGCCTGATACTGGGGATTATGGTCTGGTCAAGTGGTCAGCAGCAATATGTGTCATCCATGCTAAGGGATGAGTGAGGCCTGACCATCACAGAGTCTGAGGCACCCATCACAGAGTCCAACAGAGAAGGTCACCACCCAGGCCCACCACCCCTTCCCTCACTGCCACGAGGATACTCAACTTTTCCATACTCTTACTCACCTTGAAAAGGAAGAAAGGAAGGTGAGAAATAGTGTGTCCTCTTAGGGACCTGAACTCTAAATGACTACTAACTAGGGAGAGATGGCTTAAACCAGAGGTGATCAAGGTACTATAAATTCAGAGGTTCGATTGCTCTCTCCCTTTCCTTTTCTTTTCTATTTGGGCACAGGCAACAAGTGCCTGAGGGGTCCTGCAGCTATTGTGAGAGACACTTGTGTTCATTTGTTCATTCTCTCATTGTAATCAAGCATCTCCTGAACACTTGTTCTGAATAAGGGATTTGACAAGGCCTTAAAAGGAAAAATTAAGTAGAAGTGAAACAGTAAAGGTAGCATTAAAGTTTCTACTGGTAGCTACTCGCTTAGAATTACATATAGGGCTCAAAGACGGGAGGCATGATCATTACTCTTCAGGGAGTTACTTAACAGGGAACACAGCATAGCCAAACAAAACCCAGGTTTATTATTGAAGAAGACTATAGCGTAGTCAACTAGTCATACTGACCATTGTGAGTTTGCGGGTTTTAAAAATTATTATTGCATAATGTTGGAGAGTTTGCTTAAGGTCTTCAGGCCTTAATTTTCTCATATGCAAAATGGGAATGGTAGAAATTATTTGGGGAATTATAAATGATAGATAGCAAGCCTATGGAGCATAGTAGGTGCTCAATAAACAGTGGGGAGGTTTTTGTTCTCCTCTCTTTGGGTCTTCTCCTTTACTTCCTTTTCTTTCTTTGAATACTTGCCTCCCTGTTCTCTCTCCTCTTTAGTATTATATTATATAGAGATATCTGGAGAGCCAGAAGAAGATCGCATTTTACAGTTTCAATTTCAGTTATTTTTCTCTTCATTCTGCCAGCTAGCTCATAATTATCCTTGCTCTGCAGTTAGGTGATATCCTTTGTGAAAGTGTCATGCAGTGTTTATAATGAGTTGTTTTTAGCCATTTAAGTAAATAAAGGTGTGATTAATGCTTAAATTAAATGTCATCAGAGATACACAGTGAGATAAATAGAGTGTGTCTAAAGAATTCAGCAGAATTAGACAGGTCACTTGAATGAATTCTCAGTCAGTGAAAGGGAAATGGAATTTATTAAGCAAGTTATTTACATGAGCTACAGTGCCAGGTTCAGTTCTTTACTTTTTCTTTAACACTTTCGAAAGCCCTCTGAGTTAAATATCATTGTTATTTGTTATTCTCCACTCTGAGATGAAGTAACTGAGGATATTAATTAGAAATTGCATTTGACTACTTGTAACTGAAAAAATAATGGCTTAAACAAAGTGGGAGTTTGTGTCGTGTAAAAGGTGTTTGGAATTTAGGGCACAGGAGGCCTCTGCAGTAAGGTTGAGTTAGGATCTCAGATGCCTGCTGCACCCAAAGAGAAACTGCTAGATTGTAGGTTGTGCACATTCTAATTTTCATTAGGTAGTCCCAAATTGTTTCAGAAATACAAAGTTTTTTTTCAAGCATGTATAGACTGTTTTAAAGTGTTGGCTATGTAGTAGACCAGAAGGCAAATGTCAACAAACACCAAAGAGTTATCACCATACAGACTACTTTCTCTGACTAAATGCATTAAAGTTAAGAGTCAATGTAAGAAACATTCCATACATTCGGAAATTTTATAATAGATTAAAAAATTCATGAAACCAAGAAGAAGAAATCCATATTTAAAATAAAGTGAAGATAAATTTAAGTCAATAATTGTGATATGTAGCCAAAGTTATATAGTGCAAAAGCTCTAGCCATAAATGTATATATGAGAAGTTTTGGTTCAATAGAAAAAAATAACAAGATATAAATCTAAAGAAATTGGAAGAAAAATAATAAGCATATGTAGAAATTAATAAAATTGAAAAAAGTAAAAACAAGAAAACTAAGATCTTTTTTTAAGTGACAGGATCTCACTATGTTGCCCAGGCTGGAGGGTAGTAGTGCCATCATAGGTTACTATAACCTTAAACTCCTGAGCTCAAGCAATCATCCTGTCACTCAGCCTCCCAAGTAGCTGGGACTACAGGTGTGTGCCACGACACCTGGATAATTTTAATTTTTTTTGTAAAGATAGGGTCTTGCTATGTTGCCCAGACTGGTCTCATATTCCTGTCCTCAAGCAATCCTCCTATCTTAGCCTCCTTAAATGCTGGAATTACAACTGAAATTACCACACTGAACCATTGTTTTTGAAAAAAATAATGAAGTAGATAACCTCTGATCAGAATACTCAAGAAAAATGAGAGAAGATACAAATATTTAACACAAACTATAGAAGAGGTTATAATTATTAATTTGTCACAGATTTTAAAAGCCATAATACTATGGATAACATTACATCTATAATTTTAAGATGTAAAAAAGAATGATTTTCCAATTATATAAATTTGAGCAGTATATAAGTTATATAAGATATGTGTCTCACTTTTTATTAACTATATATTTACATGTAAATACTCTCAAAGAGAAAAATGTTAAAGTATTTTACAAGTGCTTGACTACAAGGTAAGAATTCAGGAATTGGTACTATTTCTACTCATCTGAGTTTTCTAATTTTCAATAGTGACTATAGATTTTGAAATCTACTAGGAGACTGAAGAGGGAAGAGCTGCAGTGAGTCACACCCCCTCAGGACCCATCCTAAGTTAACCTTCTAGTCCCTCCATAATGTTAACCTCCTTCTTACTGGGGAGGTTCTGGCCAACATATTGTTGTGACGTCTCCAAACACTATTCTTTACCTTTTTCCACTAGAGAGATCTATTTCTAACTTTTAGTCTTTTTCACTCTAGGACATGGGCCCACAGCCTATTTGGCCTCATTACGTCTGTGGGCCAATGTCCAGTCCCCTGAAGTCAAGTCTGGACCCAGCACCTAGACTGCTGTTTCTAGGAGAGGGGGGCTGAGTATTTGGGAAGTGCAGAGGAGTGTTGGACCTGGTTTAAAAGCTTGAAATGTTGAGTCACACAGACATGGATTCAAATTCCCTGTTGCCTCTTACCAGCTTCGTGAACTAAGAGGCTAAGTCACATCCCTTAGCCTCATCTTTATTGACCATAATGCCATTCTATAAAGATTAGATAAAGTATGTATAACAACCATCAGGTTCTCAGTACATGTCACTTCTTTTCTCTGCCTTTAGTTATTTTCTATAAAGAAACACAATAGATTGAATTTAACAGAGTTCAACTGAGCAAACCATGATCTAAGAAATGGGCAGCCACAAGAGCTAGAATGTCAGCGTGACTCTGGGGCTGCTACACCAGCAGATAATATATATGGACAGAAAAAGGAAAATGATGATCAGAAACTGGAGGTGAGGTGCAGGAAAGGCGGATTGGTTACAGCTTGGCATTTGCCTTATTTGAACAGTTTGAACAGTTGGCTGCCTATGATTGGTGCAAGAGTAGTTTATAGTCTGTTTACACATGTAGCTCTGTTACAGTTCATTGCAGATACAGAAACCTTTCTGTCGATCTTAAAATGTGGAAGGAGGCAGTTTTAGGCTAAATTCCATTTAATAGCCTGTATTTCCAAATAGTTTACTAACAGTTCTGTGTGTGGGGAAAGGGGGACTCTTGTAGATACTGCCATTGTTTAGCATGTGGGACTTAGCACTAAACTGGATGGTGGTGTGGCCAGAGTTGGGGAGGAAGCATATATAGCCAGTTACCCACGTACCCCATCTACATGCTGGATTTCTGCTAGTGGGGTTAATAGGTATAGGCTAGAGTTTTTTCGCAATATATAAACATTTTACTAAGGAAAGGAGAAAATATTATTTTAAAAGTAGGAGAAACTCTCAGGTGATTGCCATAGGGTAATCCATGGTAGGGTTCTTCCAGGGAAGAGAATTAATTGCCTTTTGGGTTAAGATCACACATTGATGAATAACAAGAGGTGAAGCTGCCCCCTGCCGGACGTCGGGGGAAAAGATGGCTGGGGGGCTGGACTCCCAATAGGCAGAGTGGGCCTGGATCCTGTCAGTTGGAACATTGAATGGGAATTGAGAATTCAGTCAGAGCAGGAAGTCAGAGTCACAGTGGACTTAAAATCACCCTCCTATGCCAGTTAATTCTTAGAAAGGTGGGGCAAGTGCTAGATTTTCTGTCATTTATGATGACCCTAGCCATTTGGGAAAAGATGACTTCACAGGCTGGAGGGATTGAGTATGTCTGTGTTGCTTGTGAGAAGTAGCAGGCACCTGAGGAAATTACTAATTCAGGATAGTCCTGACGCATTTGGTTTCATTATCTCCCACTGGAGGAGAAACTTGAGGTGAATCGTGACATGTGTAGCATTGGGGTAGGGTCAAGGTGAGGGCTCTCAGGCATGCCATAATTCATCCCTGTGTATCTGTGCGTAGATACCAGCCATTCCCATCCCCCCACATCCCTTATCTCTAGCTGGCCACATCCCAGGGCCAGGTGAAAGGTTTCTACCCACGGAGTTCAACCTGGTGCTCCAGCCCTACGTATTACCCCCTTTCGTGTAAACTTCCCATGCTGTTTTATCAGCACATTCTCAGTACTAAGGGTCTTTACAAGGACGTGGATCCTGTGAAACAGTTATAGTTTCTGTTCTTCTCTTTCTCTCCTTCTCTTCTCTTCTCTCCTCTCCTCTCCTCTCCCCTCCCCTCCCCTCCCCTCCCCTCCCCTCCTCTCCCCTCCCCTCCCCTCCCCTCCTCTCCCCTCCCCTCCCCTCTTCTCCTTCCTTCCTTCCTTCCTTCCTTCCTTCCTTCCTTCCTTCCTTCCTTCCTTTCCTTCGACAGAGTCTCCACTATGTCACCTCCAGCAGAGTGCCATAGCATCACAGCTCACAACAACCTCAAACTCTTGGGCTTAAGTGATTCTCTTGCCTCAGCCTCCCAAGTAGCTGGGACTACAGGCACCCACCACAATGCCTGGCTATTTTTTTCTTTTTTTGTTGCAGTTTTCATTGCTATTTAGCAGGCCCTAGCTGGGGTGGAAACCTCCAGCCCTGGTGTATGTGGTCGGCACTCTAGACGCTGAGTTACTGGTACCAAGCCAGCTGTAGTTTCTCCACAATGCCCACCTGGACAAAGTGCTTCTTGGGATATTGCTGATTATCTCTTCTTTGGAAAATCCAGAGATTTTGCTTCTAAAAGGCTGCTGCTTATCCTCCCTCTCTGGCTACACCTGCTTTGGCTTCTTCCCTGAAGCTCCTCCTGGGAGCCTTCCCTTGCCTGGCTCCTGGCTCAGTTCACAGGCATCGCATCCACACCCAAGGTTGTGACTCTTCCCTTGAGAAAAACACTCAAGGTGGCAGCTGTAACTCCTGAGTTTGGATGCCCATTTCCTCATAGATGTCTGGGGCACTTTATCCCACATCTTCCTCTTTCTCACCTATTTAGACCTCTGATCAGCTGGTGGTTGGACTATGTCCCCAGTCACTAGGGCTAGACACTTCCCAATGACAGGTAACTCCTGTCTCACCTCATCACCTGTATCCTGACACTATTCCCTTACCAGCAGTATACTGCAGACAAGGTGAGGGCTCTCAGGCATGCCATAATTCATCCCTGTGTATCTGTGCTTAGATACCAGCCATTCCCATCCCCCCACATCCCTTATCTCTAGCTGGCCACATCCCAGGGCCAGGTGAAAGGTTTCTACCCACGGAGTTCAACCTGGTGCTCTAGCCCTACATATTACCCCCTTTCGTGTAAACTTCCCATGCTGTTTTATCAGCACATTCTCATGTTCCAGAACACACTGCCCTTGTACTGCACTTACTGACATCTGTGTAACATTCCCCTACCGACAATGTGAGCTTCCTGTGAGCAGGATATTTACCTCATCTACCACCTCATCTACCATCTACCTCAGTAACTTGTACATATTTGGGTTCAATAAATAAGCTTTGTGGTCAGTAATGCACCATGTGCATTCTAGTCACATACTTGTCTGTATCTCCAGCTGGTGGGTAAGTTTCTTCAGGATTGGATTAAGTATGATGCAACTTTGTACTCATTCTATCAACTGAGCACTGGGTCCGGCAGAACCTAAATATACAATAAATTCTGAATTAAACGAGTGAAACATACTCCACCAATCACTTAGTATTTATTGAACCTTGAGGAACTCTAAATTAAAATTTTTGGATAAAAAAAATAAAAGTTTTTGGGCAGTGCCTGTGGCTCAAGGAGTAGGGCACCAGCCCCATATCCTGGAGGTGGCGGGTTCAAACCCGGCCTCAGCCAAAAACAAACAAAAAATAAAATTTGTGGCTAAAGCAGATGAGCATATAAAAGAAATAGAGAAGGAGAGCTAGAGATGGAAGAAGAATTTGGTGTCACAGGAAAGGGAAGAGTTTAGATGGAGTTTAGTTTGGTAGTTTGCACCTCCACTGTCACAAATGGAGGTGCAAAAATAAAGGAGGGACCAAATAAGAAGACCAGTGGTTTAGCAGCATGGCGGTCTTTGGGGAGCTATGGAGAGCCATTTTTCCCTGGAGAGGAAAGGAATGGGAGCAGGGAGCAAGAGGAGTGAATGGGGGGGGGGGGCTGGACATGGAGAAGAAATATCGCTAATGTTTCAAGAACTTTGCCTGTAGAAAGGAGAAAATTAATAGGGAGGCAAATCGATGTAGGAGTGGGATCCAGTGAGGATTTTCTTTTAAAACAGGATATATATGAGTATGTTTAAAAGATGATGGAGTGGGAAAGACCTTCCTAAGCAAAACGTAAAACTCTGAATAAGAACTAAGAAATTTAATTACATAAAACTAATCCTTTTTGCACAAAAGAAGGTGACACTTTGGAAAGAACATTTGTAACACACATAACAGATGTAACACTATCACAAATGGAGGTGCAAAATAATGTATTTGTAACACCCCTCTACTTGCTTCCCAGCTCAGTCCCTTTTGTAGCAGAGGACAACCACATCAACAAAAAATCAAAAATGCCCTCAATGTAATTTAGTTGGTTTTAGTGTAGTCCTCCTTAATAGCCAAGATGACATGTTCTGTCTTCAAGAAATCCATCTGTAGACTCTATGCTGTCCTTGACCTTTGATTTCTATTGGTCAACATAACATGGCTGTAATGATGTGCTGCGTATCTGTATCTCCAATGACCTTGAGTTTGGAGGGAGTAGGGACATTCTCAGTGTCTAGTATATGCCTATGGCCTATGCATAGGTGTTGACCCTTGTTCATTAATAGGTACATAAATCCCCTGTGTGCTTCTCTGTTTTGCAGGGTTAGGTAGGACTATTTCTGCATCTGTCACATTCCTAGAAAGAGCATTTTCAGCCCCCAGCAAGCTCTCTGGTGCCCTTCTTTTTCTTTTTTTAAAATTGAGACAGAATCTCACTTTGTAGCCCTCAGTAGAGTGCCATGGCGTCACAGCTCACAGCAACCTCAAACTCTTGGACTCAAGTGATTCTCTTGCCTCAGCCTCCCAAGTAGCTGGGACTACAGGCACCTGCCACAACGCCTGGCTATTTTTTGGTTGCAGCCCAGGCTGGATTTGAACTGCCAGCTCATTTGTATGTGGCTGGCACCTTAGCCGGGTGAGCCACAGGCACCAGCCTGGTGCCTCTTCTTAGTCAGCTCCACTTTACCCAAATCCAGTGATGCTCTGAATTTTGGCAGTAATCTATAGATTAGTTTTGCCTCTTTTTGAACCTCATATAGAATGAACTATAAACTTGTATTTTTTGGTGCCTGATTTAGTATTTTCAGTATTATGTTTGTGAGACTTAAACAGGTGGATGTGTGTGTATCAGTAGTTGGTCTTTTTCCCTGTTGCATGGTATTTTATTGTATGAATGGTGATTGTGGTTTTAATAATAAACTTTTTTTTGCTTCTTAGAGGAAAGGCCTTTCCTAAATCTAGAATATTATTTAGCCAAAGTTATGTTTGGTATTGCCGTATTTCCTCCCTTTCCTATATGGTTCTTTGAAACAAGGAAAACCAGAATTCATTCCCTCTTTCTCTTAGAAACCTCGATTTAAAACAATACACAAACAAACATGAATGGACTCTTACTTGAATTATTTTCCATAGAGTTGGATAGGAGTTGACCTACCGGGTTGTCGCTCTGTGGAACGACCCTTAATGTTAATTTGGAGGGGCAGGGAGGGGATCCTTGAGCAGAGACCTCCCTGCCTGACTTGTGTTTCTGTCCCTACCCCTGTCTCCCCCCTGCACCGGCGAATTCCAGTAAGATGAGTCAGAAAACGGGCAAGGAGGGTCCCAGACTCTCCAAGAACCAGAGGTTCTCCGAGCACTTCAGCATACACTGCTGCCCGCCGTTCACCTTCCTCAACTCCAAGCGGGAGATTGTGGATCGGAAATACAGCCTGTGTAGGAGCGGCTGCTTCTACCAGAAGAAAGAGGAGGACTGGATTTGCTGCGCCTGCCAGAAGACCAGGTGAGTGGTCGCGCAGTGCGAGAGGGAGGGGGGCCTGGCGACGGGTCTCTGCTCTCAGCCCGCTCTTCCCGCTCTGCTCCGTGGGGCTGGGGCTAGGGCTGGGGCTGGGGCTGGGGCTCCAGATTAAGTTCTGACATTGGAAAGCACTGCAGGGAGACTGGACGGTGGGAGGGGGCGCAGGGACTTCCGGTTTCCAGCTCCTGCCAGCATCTCTTAAGCAGCCGACAAGAGCCACGGCTCCAGCCTCCAGCTTATTTTGACCCTCTCAGAACCAGCCGCCGTGCAACGTCCCCTCAGAGGCCCAAGCTCCAGCCAGCTGTGCCCCCCGCGGTGGTCAGAGCACCAGCCAAGCCAAGGTCCCCTCCGAGGCCCAAGCTCCAGCCAGCTGTGCCCCCCGCGGTGGTCAGAGCACCAGCCAAGCCAAAGTCCCCTCCGAGGACTGAGCGTCCGTCACGTCCCCGCCCAGAAGTCCGAACACCACCAGCCAAGCAGCGCCCCACTCAGAAGCCTAAGCAACAACAGCGCAGCAGCCCCCTCAGAGGGCCAGGCGCCAGCCGTGGGGGGTCCCCCGTCAAAACTTCTAGGTTCTGGTAACACCATCTCTTCCCTTTTGTTCCCCAGCCCTAAGGTTAGTAGCTGCTTCCTGTGTTTACTAACATCCAGGCTATTTCAATGATCCTCTTTCAGCCCTACCAAACTTGTGTAATCAACTCCCTGCATTAAATCCCCTCTGGTTGAAATACCTAGTGTGGTTTCTCTTTTTCTCCTAAACGCTATAGTGCATACTTCAGAGGTCCAGGTCCATTGCTTCTTTTGTCTAACAGAACTGGAAGGTATTAATTTATCAATTCAGATTATGGACCACAGTGACAGATTGAATAAATGTTTATCTTGATTCCTGTGCCTCAGAGAGAGGAGGAATGGTGACTCTAACAGAATGTCTGTACTGTGAAAGGAGAGAGTTATCATTTTTATCCTTCCATCCTCCCAACACATTTCTTCTGATATTAATTTTAACAGCAATGCCATTCGTTCATTCACTCACTCATTCTGCTATTCAATAGTTATTGCATGCCTACAAAGTTCAATATACTGTGCTGGGAGAAGGGAATAATGGCAGTGAACAAGCCATGTTGTTTGAGATTCACCAGGTACAAATAAGAGAGTAGTTTTTGGTCATAGTGTGGGATGTGAATGCAATAATATTGTCATGATCAGTATGCACGTTGGACCAGAAGAGCCTGGAGCAGGGAGTAATTGACCCTGCCACAGAAGTTTTGGGGCTTTACAGAGGAGTTAGGCTAGGATGAGTAGATGGTATAAGGAAAGTGACCCATGTAGAGAGAAAAAGGAAAGGCAGAGAGGCATATGTTCATTGCAAAATTGAAAAGAAGATGCAGAGATGTCACCTATATCCTCTGACCCAACCTATGTTTAGCCAACTTTTCAGTCCTTTTAACGTTTGGAAATGAATCTGTGTTAGAGGTTAGTAGTGGATGTTGACTGAGTTTGAAATTCTCTTATCTCCTCTGATACCCAGCACCTGCAGAGCACAGGTCTATGTGTAGCTGTCACATGATAGTAGGAAGGAGGATCAGTTGGGGAGCATGTTAACAATGCCCCTGGAAAATCTGATTTATTAGGTCGTCAGTAATGCCTGGGGTTCTACATTGTTTTCTTTTCTTTCTTTTTTTTTTTTGAGACAGAGACTCAAGCTATAACCCTGGGTAGAGTGCTGTGGTGTCACAGCTCACAGCAACCTCAAACTCTTGGGCTTAAGCTATTCTCCTGCCTCAGCCTCCCAAGGAGGTGGGACTACAGGCACCCGCCACAACGCCCGGCTATTTTTTGGTTGCAGTTGTCATTGTTTGGCAGGCAAGGGCTGAATTTGAACCCACCAGGTCTGGTGTATGTGGCTGGTGCCTTAGCCACTTGAGCTACAGGCACCACCTGGGTTCTATGTTTTCAATAAGCACGTCCTTTCCCAAGATATAGTTACACAGGTGGTACTCAGACTATACAATAAGCAACATTGACCTAAATAATCTACATACAAATAATTCAGGTTATTGGTATTGTGTAGTAAAGAAATGTGAGGGTGCCCACTTTGTTGTATCAGGCGTCTTCTCTGATATCTACTAAGATGAGTTTAATTAGTGAAGGCAGTAACAGGCTATCTAGTCACTAAAACTTTAAAAGAAAATTGTATGCCAGGTTTCCTAATCACTAACTTAGTCATCTTCAGAGGCCTGAATAAAAGGGGCTTGGGGCATATAAGGGTTGATATGTGGATGTAGTTAGAGAATGTGCAGAGTAGAGAGAATTAATTATATAAAAGGCATGTCACCTATGGCAGTGGCTTTTAGGCCACCACCTATAGAGTTGAGTGATGGCTCTTTGGGCAACTAGAATTCAAGCAGGTTATGGAAAGGAGATGGGAGACAATGAAAGCAAACTCAACCTCAGCCACAGATTTCTTTGGACCTACCTAACTTGTATTCACCTAATCAAAAGAGATTCTAGTGCTGGCATGTTTTGACTCCCTCAGTTAGCTCATCTTAGTGATATCAGAGAAGGCGCTTCTATGGTCTGTCATTGACTTCAGGCGTTAACCCTTACTGGGGAACAGAAGACGAACCTGAGAGGCTCTGTTCATAGTGTCCTAGGACTTCCCTTTAAGCGCCATCTGAGCCCAGCCTGAAATACTCATTTTTCCTTCTTAGATTCCCAAAGGCCTTTAGGTAATGTATTGGGGCCATTTATTTATTGTTTATTCTCTTTATTGGTATTCATTGACTATTACAAATCAAAAGGTAAGATGCAAATTAATGGAAAAAAATTTACTCCTAAGCAGAGCTGCTAGATTACACTTGAAGAAAGGGTAAAAAATGTTTTCTGAAGCTGACTTACTTTCAGAAATGGTGCTATTCTTGAGGGATTGTCTTTAGAGGTTAAACAATTTCGACAAAGGCCTTTTGGGTTCTTAATAACTCCCTTAAATAGGTCTTCTCAAAACTCAGAGAATAATTTAATCTTAGAAACCAATTAGTATTGTTCTCAAATCTCTGATTAAGCATGGTAGCTTCTCATATTTAATAAGAGGAAACCCTGACATTTCCTTTTTAGTTTATTCTGCTCTCTCAATTCTTTAAGATTTTAGGATTTCACAAGGTTGTCCTTGCCTTTAGGGTTACCAGGCATTTCCCAGGCTGAGCCTGTTGGTTCCTCAGTGCTCTACTTTTTGAGAGCTATGGATATGTGGTTCTTTGAAAACCAACAAGGTGGCTATTTTGGAGCCAATCAGTCAGATGTATTGAGTAATGCTGTGTGTGCCTTTGACTCATTCTTTCATAGTACGTTATATGGTATCAAATTGAGCCCTGCACAAAAGAAGCCTGGAAGACCAATTTAATTTTGCATATATTTATCAAGCTGATTAATAAAACCCATGTGTGTAGGACCCCCTCAAGTTCTAGGAATCAAGAGAAATGATGTTGGCTGAGATGGTAATCTAGGAATGGCTCCTTCCTCAATGATGCTGCTGTTCCCTCCATGGACAACCCTGAGCTTGGCTGCCTCTACCCTCAGTCCACATCCAATGGTTCTCCCTCCCCGATCCCTGGCCTTCAGCCACTTATTTATTCCTTTAGTAGATGACAATAATCAAAACCTAAGAAATAACTATTAGAGAGAGAAGTATAAAGCAACTTTAGTTTCTCTACAGGACTCGGTCTCTAGAAGTCAGAGAAAGCTCTAGTCTTGAATCTCACATTGAAGTAAGCCCTAGTTTGGTGGGTTTTTGACTGCTCACTGTCTGTGGCAGGCATGTCAGTGCTTTGCTTTTGAAGTTTAGAACCTGTACCACCACCAATAACTATGTGCTAGTTGTGTAGGGAATAGATAAGAAGGCACTCTAGAAGAAAAAAATCATACCTGTGTGTTGGTGTGAATTTGTTTGGAATTATCAGGACCTCCAAAGAACACTGAAGTTATAAATGATTTATAATTGTTAATGTACTCCAGAAGACTGCTGGCATATGAGCAGTGACTATGAGCCATCTGAGTGCACTGACATAGCAGCTATCGGGGGAGATGCTAAGGTTCAGGCATCTCTACCGCCTGTTAGGTAGAGATGGCCTCCCTGCTTTTATAGCCATGCAGACTCAAAAGTTTTCTGGATGCTTCCTATGACATGATTTGTCCTTTTGTTCATTCTGACGTAGACAAAGCAGACTCTGCATTTTCTCCTTCCGGAAAGCCACACAGCATTCTTTCTTTCTACATGCGGAACTGGGCAAACTAGCCCTTGCATTCCCCTTTTCTGGGCCCTCTCTTTATTTCCTTGAGTGAAAAACACTGACTTTGTAGTCACGTTTTAGAAAGAATTTCTTTCTTACATATTTGTGGAAAAATTTCCAGGCAGGGCTGTATTACACTTAATTTCATCCCAGTGGTTATGCCCTCGCAATCTATTGTTGGTCTCCTTAGCCAAACAAAATCAGGAATTCAGCTATCATTTTCCAGGTAACAACAGAACCAGGAAAAGGGCCTGAACTCTGTTCCACATTCAGGCTTTTGCCCTCATGGCCTCTAAGTTGCATTATTGCTTTTGTAAGTTTGGGGGACTGAACTTTTGACTCTTGTTCTACCTAAGACATGTGGTCCCATGTGGAAGCAGGCCTTTCTACATCATGGTGGTCATTACAGTGACTTTGAGAGCAGAGGCGTGTGCAGAGGCCTGGGTTAGCCAGAAAGGCCACCTGTCCTGGGACCTGTGTGTTTTTTCCCAATTTGATAGCCTCACCTGGTAACAGGTCCTTACCTGATCTAAACCACATGGTTAACCACTCCTTCTCTAGTAGCCTTAACTTGGCTGTTAGTCATCCTCCTGTAGCACCAATTTCCTAAGTCCCTGGTTCTAGATCAATCTCATGACCTGTTTGCAATGCTCTGGTTTCCCAGTTGCTGAGCAGAGTCCTGACATATACAACTGCCAAGCACAGCTGGGAAAAGCTTTATAGCCTCATGGGTTGGAGTCACCGCAAATAGATGAGCCCCAGACTTCTCCAGACTGGCCTGCCTCCTCCACCTCCGTAGTGCTTATTTGGATGTATGTTTGTCTTTAGATCCTTGTGCTCAGCCTCAGAGGATCAGTCTCGCTTCCCTCCCTGCTGGGGGCCTTCCTCCCCCTACTCCTGTCTCCTCCAGGGTCTCGCTGCACAACTTATCTACGTCCCTAATCATGTTGGCCTTTCTATACTGTCTCTTTCTCTTTAGCCTTTCAACATGCTTAGCTTTCTTATATTGACTGTCAGTCACCTCTGGCCCTGTCCTATCTTTTTCCTTTCCTTCTCTGACAAATTTTAAAAGGAATAGTATAAACTTGTCATCTTTATTTCCTCAAATCCCATTTGCTCTTCAATTTATTATGCTCTGATTTCTTCCTCTAGCACTCCACTGGAATTTCCCCTCCACTGGGATTAATCCAGGCCTCTGTAGACTCCTCCAGAAGTAAAAGCACAGGGGCAAGTGGCCTATTTGGGAGGCAAAAGGAACACTGGAGGAGGCAAAGTGAGACAAAGAAGGGAAACAGCCAATAAGAAATGCATTATCTAACCAGCTCCCATTGTGGGCTCTGGGAGCTTAGGCCTGCAGAGACCACAGAAGAGCAGTGTAGGACATCTACATCAGTTATCACATCTGGGTGAAGGAACTGGAGCATTTATCCACCAGTTTTTGTCAGTCAACCAGTGGTGCTCCAAGAGTGGGACATTAATTCCTTGACACTTTCAGCCTGCTGAGAAGATGGCAAGTAGGCTGTGGTAGAAAGAAAGAGCCCTCCGGAAAAGAAAGTTAAGTGCTGGCACCTAGAAGTCAGTCTGTGCGCAGAAGTGGTACCAGGAGGGACTATGTGCGAGGCACCAGCAGAGTCTGCCCTAATGGTTTCCTATGGCCTTCAGGCTGCTTTGCCTCATGCATGCTGAGCCCAGGCTTTTTTTCAATGGTGCTATCTGTTGACTTTCTTGACTGCTTATTTACTCAGTCTTTAAACTCTGTTTTTTTTTTTTTTTTTTTGTTTGTTTTTGGTTTCTATGACTCTCCTCTTCCTATTTCTCTGCAGGAACTTTCCATCTTGGTCCACTGGTGAGTATTTCCTTTTCTGCAAATTGCTTAAACTTGAGGTCCCCTAGGGTTCTACACTGAGCTCTCTGTTTGTGTGATTTGGTCTTCTCTCATGATTTTAGCTGTGACCTGCATGCTTATGAGTCTCAAATCTTAATTTATCCTTGACATTAAACTCATCTGTGAGCCTATTCGCTCAGCAGATCAACTTGATGTTACCACATTTAATCTGTCTACACTTGACTTCTTTTCCATGAAATGCACTCTTCCTCTTGTTTTCTGTCTCTGCGAATAACAGTACTGCCCCATCTAATCTCTCAAGTTAGAAACATAAGCACCATCCCAACTTTCATTCTTTTGCCTTACACAAATGTTTGCCAATTTGACTTTCTAATGGGAAGAGGCGAAGAACTGAGAAGAGGCTATGAACAATGAAGAGGGAATGGAGATAGAAGATAAAGTTAAGTTTCTTCCAAAGTACATGTGGATGGGCTGACTTCTGAAGGGACTAGAAAATTCCTTTAGTTGTGCAAAGTAGAGGAAGCTACAGTAATAGGCATCAAAATGGAGGCAACTCATGTTCCCCAAAATGATAGTGCTAGAGGCTTAAGAAGGGCAAATTTGGAATATTGGAGACTGGGCTGCTAGGCAGTCCTGAGGGCTAGCTGAACTGAACTCGGCAGAGCTGCAGATGAATCATTTGTTCTTAAGGAGCTCATTTTCCAATGAAGGAAACAGACCATCACCTCCAAAATTACCAGTAACATTATCCAATGTTACATCCACATTCTGCTTCTCTTCCAGCTTGCTTTCTCAAATGCCCTCCTGGCGGTTTACACATACACATATCCCATGTGTATCAGGCTTATTGAGGTATAATTTATGTATGGTAAAATTCAATCCTTTTAGCATTTCTATACATAAAGTCATGTAACCATTGTCACGAGTGAGATACAGAATAGTTTCATTATCCCCCCCAAACTCTCTCGTACTTCTCCTTTGTAGTCAGTGCCCTATCCCCTAGTAACTAGTGATCTATTTTCTGTCCCCATAGTTTTGCTTTCTCCAGGATGTGTAAATGGAATCATATAGCATGCTGCCTTTTGAGTCTGGGTTCTTTCACTCACTCAGTAGAATGCTTTTGAGATTGAATCATGTTCTAATGTAGCGGTTCTCAACCTGTGGGTTGCGACCCCTTTGTAACAGTGAAAATACATCACGGCATTAGGAAGGCTGAGAATCACTGTTCTAATGAGCCAGTAGTTCTTCCTTTTTGTAGCTGAGTAGCATTCCATTATGTGGACACACCTACCACAGTTTGCTGTTCACCAGGTGAAGGGCATTGGTTTCCAGTTTTGATTATTATGAATAAAGCTGCTATAAACATTCATGTGAACATAAGCTTTGCCTTCTCTTGGGTGAATAAATAGGACTGGTATTGTTAGGACATATAATAGGCATGTGTTTAAACTTATAAGGAACTGCCCAGTTATTTTCCGAAGTAATTGTACTATGTGGTGTTCCCACTAGCAATCTGGATTTCTTGTCAGTACCTGATATTGTCAGCTTTTAAAATTTTACCCATTCTATGAGGTATGTTATGGTATCTTCTTTTAGCTATAATTTTGCATTCTCCTAAACATTAGTGAAGTATCTTTAATGAACTTATAGATCAGCCAGCAAAGATACATATTTGGTGAAGTGTCTGCTCAAATCCTTTGCATGTGAAAATCGTGTTGTTGTTTTCTTATTATGGTGCTTTAAGAGCAATATTCTGAATATAAGACCTTATTCAGAATATGTTTTGTCAATGTTTTCTCCAAGCCTGTGACTTGCCTTCTCATTTTCTTAATAGTGTTTTGTGAAGAACCAAAGTTTTAAATTTTGATAAAGCCAAATCTATCAAAATTTTGATAAATATTTTATTCAAGAAATCTTTTCCTAACCCAGGATCACAAAGATATTCTCCTATATTTTCTTCTAGAAATTTTAAATGTTAGGTTTTACATTTCCATTATTATCCATTTTGAGTTATTTTTTTATAAATGCTGTGAGGTATGAATTGAGGTTCCATTTTTTTTTGTAGATAGTTATCCAATTGTTCTAGGATCATTTGTTTAAAAGATT
Source organism: Galago senegalensis (assembly GCA_963575145.1). Classification (NCBI taxonomy): domain Eukaryota; kingdom Metazoa; phylum Chordata; class Mammalia; order Primates; family Galagidae; genus Galago; species Galago senegalensis. The sequence continues at coordinate 20,176 of CAUYTI010032738.1, read as the reverse complement.
CTCCATTGAATCGTCTTTGTAATTTTGTCAAAAAAATCAATTGATCCTACATTTGTGGGTTTACTTCTAAACTTTTATTTTGTCCATTAATTTATATATTTTTCATTCCACAAATACCATATTTTGTTACTGTCGCTTAATGATAAATATTGAAATCCATTAGTGTGACTGGCTTAACATTGTTCTTCATTTTTGAAATTATTTTGGCTGCACTAATTCCTTTACTTTTCCATATAAATTTTCAATATATTCTGGTAGGATTTTGAAAGAGATCGTGTTGAGTTTGCAGAACAATACTGAGTCTTCCATCCATGAAAACAGTGTATCTCTCCACTTAGGTCTTTTCTGTTTTGTAGTTTCTCACATACAGATACTATACATATTTTATTTGCTTTATTCTTAAGAATTTATGCTTTTTAGTGATATTAAAGTATTTTTTCAATGTTTATTTTCAGTTGTTCATTGCTAACATGTAAAAATATAACTGGTTTTTGTACATTGATCTTACATTCTGTGATTTTGGTAAACTCCCCTACTGTAGTTTTTTCTTTTGATATATACTGGAGGTTTTATAGTATATTGTCTTTGAATAAAGACAGTTTTTTATTTTCCTTTTCAATATTTATGTTTTTTTTTGTATGTGTTTTAAACTGCTATTTTGTTTGAAACGTTTACTCTTTAGAGGAATATTTTAATGAGATTAAGTCTTGCCAAACTGGCTTTCTAGATTATTAAAAGGGATTAGAGTCCTAAGGTCCCAAAACTTAATGAGATAAAGTGTTTGAAATGGATTTTCTGTGTTTTCTTCAAATCCTCACTTTAAGAGATGGCTTAACTTTCCTGTGATCCAATGATTGGTGTGCTCTATCATCAAAATAGAAAATGGACATGAACATACTTTGGATGTGAAGAATCGTAGAAGTCCTGATTATTATTTGGCAATTGCCCCAAATCACCAGATACTGATGTCACCTTAATGCTTATGAGAGATGGCTACCAAAGATATAGTGATTGGATTTACATTATAGATTCAGTTCCAATCTATCTTTAGGTCCAATCTCTTATTGAAGGGAGTTAACACCTTGAAGAACAGTTGTATGATAGGTGTTCATGTGTGAGTCAAAGACTAATGACACTCTCTTCCCCAACTATACATAGATTGGAGGTGTCTATTTCTTCTATTTTCTTATGAGGACAGTCTTTATAATTTTAATCTTCTAAACTGTGGTACAATAAGATGATCAGGACATTTTATACAGAGCTTGGCTTTCACTTGGTACTTTTCTATTTGGAGCCCATCAGTGGGAATAATATGTGGGGTATTTTATGGAGGCAGAGAAATCTTCTCCTGTGACGATTCTCCTACAGAATCATTATTGACAGTGGCAAGGAACCTTGGTATAGTCCTTTGACTTAAGGACCTTTGCATTTCTTGGTGAGTATATTTCAGACCCTTGCTCATTGATTCACTTACCCGACCATCTGGTTTTTATACATTAATCTTACATTCTGTGATTTTGGTAAACTCACCTACTATAGATTTTTCTTTTGATAGATGCTGTGGTTTTTATAGTGCCAATCATATTGTCTTTGAATGGCACTGGAATGCCAGCACTCTCTTTGCTGGCTGGGAGGTGCATGAGCCTGGAACAGGGATTTTTTTTTTTAATTTCAAATTAATATGAGGGTACAAGCAATTAGGTTACAATGTTTGTGTTGTTAGGTAAGGTTCCTGTCGTAGTTGCGTCTCACCCCCAGGAGGTGTGCCATATACCCTTACATGGTGCCTATTAGGTGGGAGTGCACTAATCCTCTTTCTCCCTCCCTTTCCTCTTCTGTCCTCCCCTCTTGCTGCTCTTCCCCCAACTTGAATTGACTTTTTCTCTTGCATGTATGTCAGGTCATCAACTGGCTTCATTAGTATGGGATACATTGGACACTTGCTTTTCCATTCTCATGATACTTTACTAAGAAGATGAGATTTCAGCTCTATCCAGGTTAATACAAAAGATGTAAAGTCTCCATCTTTTTTTATGGGTGAATAGTATAGGATCAGGGAATTGTATGCTCATATCCCTAGGGCCTGTCTCAGGGCATGGCTGATGTTATTGACTAAATGAGGCCTAAAAACATACTTAACAGTTACTCTGTTAAGTATGCCCAGTGAGAGGAAAAAGGACTCTGGCATTATTCCAGCAATTGGAAAATAAAAATGAAAAAAAGAAATAGGCATTAATTGGAAATGTCTGAGATTGAGCTCTGAAGATTCCCTTTTTCTGAGTTACTTATTCTCAGTCTCATTTTTCCCATCTGTAAAATGAAGATATTGTCTACTTCATTAGATCTTAACATTATAGTACTAGGCAAGTGGATGTTATTAGAGCTATGATTTAATGGATGCATTGTGTCATTTAGTCCTAACTGCCACCAGATCCTCTCCAACTCAGTTGCCTCCCTGTGGTTGATTTGAAGTTCTGGGGCTGTCGTTGCACAATTTGGCCATCCCTATTGCTACCCATATGGCTGCCATTGCAGCAAAAAGTGCCAGTTAGATATTTAGATGCTCACATTTTCTAGAATGCCACAGTGGCTGATTGCAGTAATACCTGCCTGGGGGAAATCTGGAAGCTGTGGGCTTCCATGCTAGTCTCAGTGTTTGGGTTCTATGTTCAGCAGGACCTACGGGGAGTTCTAAAACACACAGGTTTCCCTATATCTGGTTATAGAGGCAACCCAGAAAAGAGAAAGAGATTCCTTCCCCAAATTTCAAGTAATGCATTCCAACCTTCCTGGCTATAATTTATAAGTTTCAATAAAATATTTCTTCATTTATTTTTTATGGTATCCTCAATCCAGTTTGAAGGGCATGAACATTGTCAACTTGTTATATAATTTTATATAATTTGAGATTTTAAAAAAGTGCTATCATTAATACCTGAATGTGAATTTTAGTTCTAATTTTAAAAACTTCCCCAATTACAAGAAAAGCTGTGATTCCCCATAACTTTCGTGTCTAGAATAAAAATTGTGCCACATTTCTTATGCAAGCATCTTGGTTTTTGTGTGTGTGTGTCTTTGTTTTTTATATTAAAAACTTTTATGGTATTCTGAAACTATTCAACATGACCTCCTTTCAAGGTAAACACACAGGGTTCTGCTGTCTAAATAATTGAAGTGGGTATCATATAATACTTCAGTTGGATAAATTTGCAAGCAGTGTTTGTCTGTGGTCACGTATTTATAATGTCTCTTTTGGGTGTTATTTATCTCCTTCTTGAACACAGTTTGCTCCCCATCAAAATAGGAACGTGCTAACGTGCTCACAATTTTATAATTTAAGTGCATACAAGCTATGTATATACGAATGTATGTGAATTTATGCACATTCGCATTTTTATGTCTATGGATAAGTTTTTTATGTCTATGGAAAAGTTTTCTCCCAGAAGTGAAGTGTACTTTAGTTTCCTTTGTGTTTTTCCATTTTAAAATTATCTACAATGATTAACCAGAAGAGCAATGATTATTATAATATAACAGGAGAACTTTTAAAGAATGTCTTTCCTAGGCTCAGGCCAGGAAAAAATAATTCTTGTGTTTATTTTGGCCAGAGACTATCAGAATTGTGAAATTAAAGGGAGTGATTCTAAAGACTGGATTTCCCAGAAGAAAAATAAACACAATTGCAGTCTCCAAATTCACAATTATTTTTAACTGAGCATGGAGGGAGAGTGTGTATCACTTACCCACTTATCAATGTTGTGAATTTTTCTTTTCTTCTTTGTAAATCAGATTGAAAAGGAGGATCAAGCCAGCCCCAAAGAAAAAGTGATCAAGAAGAAATTTCAAGTGAATGGACAGCCTCCGCTCCTGGACTCACTGCTTTGCAACCCATCTGCACTTGGACAAATTATCTGGCTTCAAATATGACGCAGGGGCAAACACCTGCTGATGTGACAACTGCTGATGCCCATGACCCCCATGGTGTGGGGGCCTTGAGGCAGCCCACCTGGAGGTGAGCAGGGACACTGCTGTGTGTTACATTTCAGTTGGGGGTGGGGAGAGTCCAGCACCACCTCTGGGCTCCAGAGCCCAGTTGCAGCTCTTCTTCGGTGCACCTGCAGTCCTTTCTTCCCCAGGAGGTGTACAGGCCTCTGGGTCTCTGGGTCAGGACGGCTCCAGAGCCAGCCCACATGCTGTCCTCTAAATTTCTACTCCCTCCCATCCTTGACATCTGTTGCTGAGCCTAACTTTTAATTCTTTACATTCTTCATAATTAGTTTTATATCTAGGTTCTTCTTTCCCTGTGCCATCTAGTTGTCTGAATCAGTTCCCTAGGTCAGCCCATAGTCAGTGGTTCTGGGGAAGATTCAAGTTGTGTTCTGAGTAAGATATTAGGCTGCTGTATAATCTAGAGATGCAAAGAAATCCCCAGAGGGTAGGAGTTGTCTCAATCCACATGTCAGATGTAGCCAGGGTGCTGTGTCAATCCTGCTCTTCAGGCCCCTTCTCCAGCCCCCCCATGGGGCTTTTTGAACATCTTCTGGTTGTAGTCTGGGTGAGAGCAGGCACTCTCAGGCACTGGCTTTGAGCCCTGTCCAGCCTCTCTGGATGATCCGAGCTCTAGAGCTCTAGAATCGACTTCTTTTAAACTGTAACCTTGGGCAAGTTATCTGGCTTCGACCACAGGGATGCTTTACCCACATTCCCTCTCCTGAGTGGTCCTGGACGTAGGGCTACTGCCCTCCTAACCCTCCCCAACTTGAGACCGAGGCCTGTGGCCCTATGGCATTTCCATTAAACCAGAGGAGTGTTCAGAGAATTTCTATTTTTAGATGACATCCCTGCCATCCCCACCCCCCAATTTCTGGTGTAGGCTGAAGCCTGGTTCCTCAGCACTTTCAATGGCTGTCCCTTCCACATTTCCATGTGATAGTATAGTGGAATCAGGAAAAATGGGAGCTTGGCCTTGGGGAGCAGGAGAGTGGGGGAGGTTAAGCTGTTCAAGACTTCTCTTCCTATATTGCAGGTATTTTCATGGCGTGAGGGGCTCTGAACCCACTTATACTGAGAAACATTGGGTATGACTTTTCATCTCTTTTCTTGGTTTTGTTCCCACTATAAGTAGCCCCAAACCACAGGGAAGGACTTTGATCTCAAGTATGGGGTCATAAGCACAGATCCCCATGTGGTTATACCACATCTCCTCCACCCAAATATACACTGTATGGAAGGAGTTTCCCCCTGGGTCAAATCAATGAACGTTCGATCATCTTGTGCTTCTGTGGCTGGGGTGTGTTTGCCTGTGTGTGCATGTGTGCTCGGGAACTTAGCTTTGTGAGAATATCTTTGAGCTTTCATTTTCTCTCCCCAAAACATATACTGTCAAGCCCCTTTAAGTCCCATGTCAGTTCCTGCCCAGTGAGGACTCTGATGACTAAAGCTGATCCCAAGAAAACTGTAGTACAGTACACATCTCTCTAAGGACCTAGCTTTAACTTGGGGTTCCCTTGTATCCTCAGCACTAGCCTTGTATGAAGGAGCCCCTCTTCAGCCACTTTCCTTACTCAGATTAGAGCTGAGAGCAGGAGAAGGGGGTTTAGAGCGGATCCATCTCTATTCAGGCTCTAGCTAAAGGACATTATAGTTTTCCCAGCTTATTTTAAGCCCAAACTTGGTTGATTGTGTATTGGCTCCAAAAGTTGTAATTGAAGAGTGAAAGATGCAGGCAATGGATCCTTCCCCAAACTTCTCCCCACCCTCTCCAACATTCTTTTCTGCTTATGAAGGCAGTGGAGACAAGGAGCAGCCATGCCCCAACCCATAAGGGTATAAGGCTCACTGTTCTTCCAGGCTTGGTCCACTTTGTCTGCGATTCAGAATTCCTTTCTCTGCCCAGCAAGACTGCACTTTCTTGCCTTATCTCTGTCCTTTCTTTTTTGTACGTGTAAACAACATGTGATCATACACAGTTGGTGCTTATCCCCATTCTGAAGCTATCTTCTTGCTGTTCATTCTGCTTATGATACTTGGGCCCAAGATCTTTGCACAGGTGTCTTCAGCTCAAATATCATCTCAGAGATGCTTCCCCTTGAAAACTCAGTGCTGTTTCCATGGTTACTCTGTTCCGTCACTCTAAGTTTGTTTGTCTTTGTAGCACTTCTCACACTTTGGAATTATCTTCTTCATTTATTTACTTGTTTAATGCTTGGCTTCTCTTCTGCTCCTAATGTAAACTCTGTAATTGCCAACACCTGTTTATTGCCACTTCCTCGGCTCCTGGCACTGGGAAGAACTCAATAAATACCTGTTGACAGAATAAAAGTTTGTTTGTTATTTTTTAATAGGGGTGATTTTTCAAAAGTGTAGACACTTTTAAGAAGTCAGAGATGTCTGTAATATTCAGAAACGAAGAACTGTTGGTGATCCTGTAGAGTAGTCTTGGGGTGAATGGGAAGAGAGGAAAAGGAATTTGTGACTGTTATATATCACTCTCTCCATGAGCTTGACCATGAAGGAAAGGGGAGGACTAGAGCAATGGCTGAGATGGTCTGTGAATGGAAGTGCACGGTGGGTGGTGCTGAAGCAGGTGGCAGAGCCGGTGTTTGGAGAGGGAGGAGAGGTCAACTGAGGGAACTGAGAACTCAGGAGATGGAAAGGGAGAAATCGAGGCCCAGAGAGGGATCAGGGATGGAGCAGGGCTGCCTTTTCCCTGGAAAAGGGAAAAGGAAAGTGTCCATTCTAGTAGATTTTCAGGGTAAGTGGCAGGAGGTTAAGGGAGTTTCTGCCTGTGGGGCTTTGTCGCTGTAAATTAGGAGATGAGGTGGCCCCTCACAATGGGGGATCACTTCTAGAGATCACTTCAGTTCATGTCTTTGAAATCATCTATCATATTCCTTTCTCCAGATGAATTTATATTTCCTTTTTATTCACTTATGTAAAATTCAAGCCATTTTGCCAGTATACTCTTGCCTATAACTTCAGATTTAGAGCTAAAACCCGGATCCAAGCTTGAGACTCATGGTTTCAGATGGAAGATAAGAGAGCTAAAGAAGGGAAGAATCTAATCTTGCCAAGGAATAAAGATTCTTGAGGAAACTCTGACTATGGGAAGCTCCAAAAAATTCTACCGAATTACAGAGAGATGAGGTTATGCTCTGCGACAGGAACTTGTTCAGTGTCCATTGGGGCTATTATTCTTACAACTGAAAATGCAGAAACTCTGAACTCTGAGGGTCCTAGGAGGCCTTCCTGGATACCTCTGTATCACTCATTAATAGCACCATTCACAGGTGCTGCCCTGTTAGATAAAATGATCCCTGCTTAGGTAAATGAAGTATCCTTAGTGGACTAAGGTGATACTATTGACCCAAGAGCAGGGTGTACAGTTGTCATTTGGAGAGATTTTGCATACTCGCTTGTCATACTTGTAACACAGGTACATACTTGCAGGAAAGATTGGTTAAGGGTAGTGATACAAATAACTTTAAATTTGAGCATCATCTGCTCATCTCTCTAATGCCACAGGGTATTTTGTGTTTATAAATGGGAGAAGTTGATCATGCCCCGAATGGCCATGAAATTATGATCTTAAACTTGTTGCCATCATGCTGCAATGTGGACATTTTTAAATTTAGTTTGGGGGAGCCCTGGGGTACTTAGAGAAGCCACCTTCTGAGATAAGAAGGAGGCGGAGCTGATAGGACCCCAGGACACACCTCCACGTCAATCAATGTAGCTTTTAGGTCTGTGTTTAGTGTCAGCCTTTAGTGTCTTAAAATTTTCTACAGATAAAGCATTCTACTGGAGTAGAAGAGTCTGAAAAGCTGCACATTCTCAACTGCAAATAAATATTGATAGAATTTTTATGCTAGTGATTTTCTACATGATTCACTAAATTGGAGTGTATGCTTGACACTACATCGTAGGTGTGTGTTCAGTTGACTGGTATTTCAGTGACTGTTCATTTTCTTTTAGGCAACAAATCACCAATCACCAAGCTAAGTGTTTTGACTTTTGATCAACTGGCTAGTTTTATCCAAAGTATAGATGAGCGAAAGAACATGGATTAGCAAATAGTCCTGATAATTATTCCTATACTTTTATTTTTAAGCAAATTTATATAAAGCATTCAACTTGGCACTAAAAATAAATTTCTTTTGCATAAACTACATTAATAACACATAAAATGGGTTTGCGGAGAGTGGAGAAAATGGGAAGCTATAGCTTAAGTAGTGGCCTAACTTCATTGTCAAATCAATTCTCTATCACAGCGGTTCTCAACATGTGGGTCGTGACCCACAGGAACTGTATTAAAGTGTTGCGGCATTAGGAAGGTTAAGAACCATTGCTCCATCAGATTTGATTCATTTGATTCACAAAGGTCCTTTAACAATAAAGCTATGTTCTAAAAATGTGTTATGTCTAATGATCAAAGTGAAATTCACATGTTGGATTTTGAAGCAACTCCTATCTTAGGAGTTCATTTATAACCTGAAGTTGGAAACTTGTGGGAACCAGTAGTGGTGTCATGAGAGGCTGGGCCCTCTTTAGAACCCAAAATCTACAAGAATTTTGTAATGGGAAAGGTAGATAATCTCAAGTAACTGGGGCCCAGAAGGAAGGTTCTCTATTGTGGCAAGAGGGTCTAAGTTTCTAAAAGTTCCTTCAGCAATCTGACCTGTAGTTATGAGATGTATAATCACCAGAAAGAAAGGATGGGAAAGAATGCCTGGGTCTGTGTTTGAGAAGGTGGTAGATGGTGATGGAAGTCCTTTTGGTGATGAGGAGTTAGCAATGGATATTCTCAATATCAGCATCAACCAAACCCCCCCTCAATGCAGAAAGTAAGAGCTTTGCAGGCCATTCTTTATTAATAAAGCCACACTAGTTTCAATATTACAGGCAGGTATTTTTTTCAGACATTGAAAATACTTCCTTGGCACAGGTGGAAGCTTACGGACAGCCTGTGTTGACCTCCAGGAAAATCTAGTTGATTAATGATGAAATGGAGATATACTCTGGGCCCACCATCAGGGAGAGTTGGATAGTCTGTCAGAGTGGGAGGGACTTAGTAGACATTCCGGCAACTTTTATTACTTAAATCATGTTTGCACGTAGATCAGAGGGTAAACTTTTCCCTGACATCACATGTTCTCTCTTCACTGCAAGTCTGTGTCTTTAAAAACTAGAACAGGTTTTAACTAGAACACTCCCATGGGAGTGAGCCAGCTTCCAGGATCTCTTGCTGATGGGAGTCATTTAGTGGATCTTCCTGGATTTGATTTTACTTCTCTGGTCTCTGAATCACACGGATCTTTGGGTTTGCTACCTGCAAATTCTGTCTCAGGAAGACAGCATCTCTCTTCTCTCCAGAAAGAAATCATGATGCATTAAAAAGAAAAACCCTGGCATCAGGGGCTGTTTTTGTTCTCATCGTGATCTAACAGATTTTTATGTAATCTGTTTTCACTTCAACTCATCCTCCATTTCTTGAATTCTTTGTGAACATCCCTTTCTCCTGAAGATGACAGCTTCTGTTCTCTCTCTTCTGACTTAGAAGCTTTCTGAGTCAGACCCTTTCGCAGAGCCTTAGTTTTCTGCTGATGAAAATCATTAAGGATGTCTACTGCCAGCTGCAAGATTCTGCATTTATTTCCACTGGAGCTTTGCCTTCCAGCAGCAAAAATAAAAAAAAAATCATTTTCTGAGTTAAAATTTTTTTTCTTCCAGTTGATGCCTTGCTGACACCTCATTATTTGGTTTAGAATATACACCAAAAACATTTAAAAATTTTTAATTCTTACAGGTACATAACGTTTGTGCATCTTTCTGGGCATGGGCACATGTGATGTTTTGATACAGGCCTACAATGTGTATTAATCAATCAGGGTAATTGGGGTATCCATCATCTCAGGCATTTATCATTTCTTTGTGTTAGGAACATTCCAGTTCCATACTTTTTATTATTTTAAAGTACACCCTGACTTATCATTGAGTATAGTCAATGTTGTGCTATAAAATATTGTCCATTCTCTCTAAGGACCTAATTTGATTTTTTGTCAACTCTTGTGAATGTGGATTTTGGCATCACTTAACATCCCTGACTTTTCATCTTCTTACCATGGTGATTTGCCAGCTAACTGTTCATTTTCACAATCATCCCATTCATTTCCTTTCTCATCAGTTTTCTCCTCTGATTTGAAGATCAAGAGCAAGCAGTTTCAGCTGCATAACATATTTATTCATAACTTCAATTCCATTATTTTCCTAAGCCACAGCTTCTTTCTGAGACTTGAGATCTTATCTGATCTGTCTGCTGTCTCAGGAGGTAGGGATGGGGGTGGAAGCAGGAGCAACAGGGAACAAAAAGAGACCACAGCTGCTTCTCCGCTCTGATCATCTGTCCTGCCACCTCTTCCTCTTCTCCCAGCCTCTATCTTTCATCTCTTTTCTCATTCATCATCCCATTGCACACATCTCTGATCGCAATATCTGTTATTTACAAATTAAATTTACAGAAGATCTTGGTTTCATAGATTCCTAGCAGAGCTACTAACAACCTTTGTATATTTTTATCGCCCCAGACTTTATACCTTCCTCACTCCCTTCTCTCTCTAGATCTTGTCCTTGGCTGCTAACTGAGATTCTTCTCAAACCAGCACTGCTTGAATCATGCAGTTTCCTACTGTCAAGCCACCAGCAGTGGCCCCTGATGAGGGTGCTGACCCCACAGCTACCTGTATTCTGACTCCAGGTCTCTCTGATCCCTGAATGGTCTGATGCCATGGCTTTATTAAGTTGCACTGGGTTGGTTCCATCATGGTTGAATCTACCTCCTTAACTCGCTTTCACCTATAGCTTTAAACTACTATTATTTGCATTGTCTTCAAAACTCTTCAGCCAATACTTGAATCCAACTTCTCATGTGACACATGTCCTCTTCTCTGGCCTAAGTTTATTTTGGTGAACTCTTGGGGTCCTAATAAAAGAATCTCTGAAGCCCAAAGAAAGAAGAGGGAGTATTGGTATCAAACGTGTTCATGAATGTGTGTGTATGTAAGTGAGAGAGAGAGAGAGAGAGAGAGAGAGAGGTGGAGAGAGAGAAGAGCAGATTTTTTTTCCTTTCTGTGGCTTTTTTCCTTCTGCTGCTGCTTCATGTGCTCTGGGAAAATGGGTGCCCTCTTTTCCATCCTCTGTCTCCTCTTTGCTCAAATCATGCCAATAAGAGGGCATGATTTCTGCAGGATAAACCTGGTGATGGCCCTTATCCCTGTGGGAGGAGATCTGGCTGGCAATTCACTCGGATTATTTCCCCCTTCTGACTTGTGAAACTGAATAAAAAAAGTGAAAGTTTTTTCATTTATCTGTGAAAGTGAAAAACATTTTAATATACATATATCACCCAACAAGGCTTTATAAACTGCTTCTTAAGGCAGCTCTACTTTCTAAACATTTTAAACCCCCATTGGGATAGAACTGATTCAGAACAGTGCTACATAGCGACTCTCTCATACGGGGAATGCAATAACCAAGTTGGTTAGACCAGGACATTATTTATACCAGGGAAAAACCAGACTCCTGGTTGTGTTTTTTCTTCTTTAATATGAATTCATTTTGTCTTAAAATCAGAGCCCCCTAAAGTTTTTAAGGGACTAATCAACTTTCGCTTCTACTGTTCATGTTTTTTAGGAGGCCATGTTCCATGGATCCCTGGAGCACTAAGCACTTTTATATTTATATTATATCTAAAAGATAAAGTATCTGCTTTCAGTTTCATGGGGAAGTCTACTCATCATCAGTGTCACTGGCTAACAGGGTCAATATTTGCTCACTGAATAAATAATGAAACTGTATTAAAGATAAAATCATTTAGGGATTTTCTGAGTATATAAGTCTTAGAAATGAAAATTCTGACCATCAGGCAGAAGGTCCAAACCATGAATTTAGATGTCCAAACTCATGTAATAATGCCAGAGTATAGTTGAACACACTTTGGTGTACGATACCATCTTATTTTTTGTTATATTGACTTCTAACTTTACTGCATTTAGTCAGAGAAAGCAGTCTGTATGCTAGTATTTAAAACTAGCATTTGTTGATATTTGTTGATATTTGCTTTATGGCCTAGTACACACAGTCAACATTTTGAAACAGTCTGGATGTGTTTTAAAAAATTGTATATTTCTAGAAACAATTTGAGATCATCTAATGAAAATAAAAACGTGCACAAGCTGCAACTAGCAGTTGATTTTCTCCACGTAGGACTTGACGCCAAGACTCACCCTATTGGGCAAGTGTTCACTATCATCGGTTGATGGTCTCATGGTGGGTGGGCATGGGTCTGAGCTAAAGGCATGGGATCAAGGAAGCTCTCACTTTCTCATTAGAAGAGGGCGTTGACCATGGCGACCATCCCTCCTTCTCCTCATTGGGGGAGAGGTGGTATGTGAGGTGGTTCAGAGAGAGGGGTCTGGAAACAGACATCCCTGTAGTGAAGCCCTGTCTGTGTGTTACTGCTCGTGTGACATTAGACACAAGCTTCATTTTACAAGTGAGAAATGTTAAATAGAAAACACATGTAAGGCAGAGTAGAGATGGCAAATAGAAAGCACCACACAGTGAAACAGGGAAACATGATCTCTCTCTCATAGTCATAGCTTTCTTATCACCATTGCATTTATCTTATACTTATTTGTGTGCTGGTTTATCATGTGTCTCCACCACTAGGGTGTAAATCTTAGAAGAGCAAGAACCATGGCTCTGCACCTCTATTTGTTCCCCCCATCCCATTTATTTGATATGGACAACTAGCATTTTCTGGAATGTATAAAAGACCAATCCCCCTCTTGGTCCACTATTTAAGCCTTCATACCCATCATGGTATTGACTCAACAGGGTGTGGACTTGGTATATTTTCCACTCTGCTACAATAAGCAGGCTTTGCCTAGAAATGGCCAGTCTTCGAATTCTTTAAAAAAAGGTAGTAATAGTAAGAAAAGTAATTATCATCAAAGTAATGAGAAAGAAATATTTCATTCTCTTTCTTTAAGATGAACGTGGTATCAGCTTTTACATGAAAAGTCTCCTATGCTGTAAGACTTGCAATATGTTGCCAATTCCTTTTTCTAAAACTTTGTACTTGGTATTTCCCTTCAGCTCAATCAGTTATTAGAGGATTATGTCTGTGATTTAGACAGAAATGTGACTGTCTCATATTCCCTCGCCCTAATGGTGAATGAAGTACTTGAGCTACAGCTGGAAACTCCATGCTAGCCTAAGATCAAGTGTGAACTGATAAAAGAAGTGGGAAGAGTCCTTTCTCTGCTGTCAACAGATTTTAGGTGGATTGCGGTGATCTGCCTTCATTAGTCAGAGTGTCTGGAAGTAGGTGATACAATGTGGGACCTTCCACATGGTCCCTGGACACTATTCCATGTAGTAACTCTCATGATCAGGTGTTTGGTCTTAATTAGGCTAATAAATAAATAACTGAATTTCAAAAAGTAAAAATCTGTTCAACTAAAATTCTCACATGTTACAAATTATTTTCCCTCTTCCCTGAGCAGTATTTCTATTTAGGCTTATCCACAGTTGATATTTATAAAGTCAGATTTCATTTGAATATATTAGCCTCTCAGTATAATCTGACTTAATATATATCTTGATTTTTCAAAAATCATATGATTTCTAAATATACCTTTGATTTTCTTCTTGCAGTCTGAATCATAGCTATTTTGCCAAATTTAATACCTTCACATAAGAGCAAATATAACTGATTAGTAAGTTTTGCAACTATTGGCATTCTGAAAGTAATGGCTCAAAAAATTTCAGGAAAATGGGGAAGAGATATGTAAAAAAAAACTGGGTTGGGGCATGGTTCCCCCCCCTTTTTTTTCATTAACTATATAACTTTAACCAAGTCATTTAAGCCATTTATGCCTTGGTTTGTGGAAATGGAATGATGATGCCTGCCTTGCTTTATCCACAGAGATACTACGCTAACCAAGGGAGAAATAATTTTAGAATTTAAAGGTTTAGTGCAGCTAGATGGAAATAAGCTTTCACAGGCAGTTTTTTTTTTTTTTTTTTTGAGATAGAGGCTCACTCTGTTGCCTCAGGCTAGAGTGCCATGGACTCAGTCTCGCTCACAGCAATCTCAAACTCCCAAGCTCTAGTGATCTTCCTGCCTCAGCCTCCCAGAATGCTAGGATTACAGGCAATATTTTAAAGGGTGCTTGTTGACAGAGCTTGACTTGCCTGTGTTAGGTTGTACAGGACTCCAGGAATCTGACTATGTGATCAAATGCAGTCTAGGCAGTCTATTATTGATATAGAACAATACCAGGATCCACACAGTGCTGAGAAAAGGACATGTTAATTTCATACTCTGGAATGTACTATGCTTGCACCTGGGCTGAATGAACTGAGCTTCCTGGGTGGGGCAGGCTCAGAAACATGACATATTTGGCAAACCAAAACACTTCGCCTTGCCAAATGGCATTACAATTCTGTTTTGAGCCTCAAGCTATCCCCCTGGGTAGAGTGCCGTGGCATCACGCTCACAGCAACCTCCAACTCCTGGGCTCAAGCGAGTCTCCTGCCTCCGCCTCCCAAGTAGCTGGGACTACAAGCACCCGCCACAACGCCCGGCCATTTTTTTGGTTGCAGCCGTCATTGTTGTTTGGCAGGCCCGGGCTGGGGATTCGAACCTGCCACCTTAGGTGTATGTGGCTGGCGCCTTAGCCACTTGAGCCACAGGCACTGAGCTGGCATTACAATTCTAACATAGAGCCAAAGGGCTCTGGTCAAAGGAAGGGAATTATTTAAGTTATGGGGGGAGTCAGAAGGGAGAGACCACCAAGGAATAAGACATAGAAAGAGAAAGACCTTGAAAAGAGAACAGAGAAGACTTGTGTTTACCTCTAAATACGTTTTATCATGTGGATTGTGATTTCTTTCTCTTCTAATGCCCATTGAAGGCTTCATTTTAAATTTGTGCGTGTGTGTGTGGGTGTTTTAAAGTGCTAAATGTGAACTGAAGAAGGGTTTAGACTATGAGCAGAGTCAACTCCAAATTCTTGGTCACACACATTTGATTTTAGCTATCTTCCCCCCATTCCATTTGACTATTATGCTGGTGTGATAGTAATACACCATTACAATGGCCAGCCCCACCAAACCCAGTCTGTGGGGGCTCCAGTTACAATGGTAAGGTTCTAGTTCATATGGATGCAGAGATAGTGTGGCACAAGGGAGGAGAGGTGACTTAGGAATTCAGAGATCAGGTTCTATTCCTGGATATGTCACTGACTAGCTATGTTATTCCAAACATTCATCCTTTATATTTGATTCACACTTCTATATAATGAAGGGTTTGGATTAAATGGTCTTTAAGAAACTTTCTAGTTCTGAAAGTCTGCAATATAAATGGATTATATTGTCTTTAGTTTAAATAAAAGGAACATAGATGTATAACACATGGATACTCAGGTCCACATGGTTTCTATGATTATGGTGGGAGTGAACACAGAGAAATTGAGTTGTTCTATTTCTTGAACTGGAAAATCGTTGGTAGATAGGCCTACAAAAGTTCATCCACCAGTGGGTAATGCTTTTATCTAGTGCTTTTTGTGGTTGCCTCTATCTCCCATCTGTCACAGAGCTTGGGCTACACACCTCATCTGCCCTTTACCACCCTTGCACCTCCAGTAAGTTAAAAAATGAACTCTAATTAGAACCTATTAAGTTGCTTTTCTCTGTTTCTCTTTCATTTTCTCTGAGTCCCATTTGACCCCCTCTCTCATCCCTTTTTAAATCTCAAGAAAATATTCCCCTCAAGAATCTCAGACTCCAGGGACAGAAATAAAGAAGCTTTTCCAAAGCAGAAGGGGGTGGGGTTAACCTGGTCTAAGGGTTGAAAGTGTCCAGAGCTCTTTCTTTCTTTGTTCATGTGCCTACTCTTTGAACCAATCATGTGACTGGGGGCATGAAGTTCTAGAATTTGCCAAGCTTCAGATACCTACTCATATCTCTGTTCAATGAGCAGTATCTATTTCTGAAGAAGGGGGGAAAGCCAACTGGGGATGCAGAGATACACCACTGAAAGCAGAACCGTGGGTTGAACAGATTCAATAGAATTGTAGTTTGACAGGTTTTTCCTCCTCCCAGCACTTTGAAGATATCATCCTATTGTCTGCCAACCTCTATAATTTTCAATGAGAGATTTACCATCAGTCTACTTGTCCTTAACTGGTAAGTAAACTATATTTTCCTTTCGGTTGCTTTTAAGATTTTTTTGCTGTTTTCGTTGGTATTCTGAAGTTGCATTATGATGATTTATTTTTTTTTATTCTGCTCAGGACTCAAGTTTCTTCAATCTGAAGATATATACCTTTCTCCAGGGACATGCAAAAAAAAAAGTTATTGTTGCACAACCATCAAAATGGCAAAAATAAAAAAAAATTATCAAGTATTGGCAAGAATGTGGGGAAAATTCTCATGAGCCACAAGAGAATTTGTCAACTATCAGAACATGTTTGGATTGCAATCTGGGGATACTAGAAAAGCAGGATATTGTGTAACCTGTGATCAAGCAATTATGATGTTAAGTCTCCATCTTAGAGAAAACTTGCATTTATAGAAAAAGGAGATACCCATAGATCTGATCAATGAATCATTGTTTGGCTTTGAATAAAAAAGGAATAGATAGAAAGGAATTAACCAAAATGTCCACCAATAGGAGAATGAGTAAATCAGTTGTGGTATATTCATAAATAAAATCCTTAATATGGGGGAGGGGAGAGAGGGAAAGAGAGAGAGGGGTGTGGGGCCACGGTGTATGAAAAAAAAATCCTGAATACCAGTTAAATAAATCAGATAGGCCCACATCAGGTAGATTAATTTGGAGAATAAAGTGAGGACTATAAAAAGCAAATAGTAAATGAAAAGAGAAATATGATGTTTTATGCATAAATTTTAACAACCATACTTATCTTGCATATTGCCCAATAAGCAGAAGCCATAAGGTCTCACACTTTCTTTTTTTAAAATTATTTTTATTTTTCTCATACTTTCTCTATAATGAGACAGAATAAAAAGAACAACAAAGTAAAAGGAAATTAAAAAAAATCTATCCTCTCGGAAAGAGGAAGATTAAAAGATTTAAAATAAGATAAATAAAACAAGAAGATTTAAAATAACTCCTGGTTTGAACAAATAACAGAAAATGAAAACTATATAGAAATGGTTAACAATATTAGCTTGAGTCATATTAGGAGAAATACACAGGAGACTGATAACAAATCTGGGGTGTCTTCAAGGTTACATATCTTAGAAAACAAAAATATTTGTTTTGGGTCAATTTGGGGTCTGAACTTGGGATTGTGGCTTCTAATGATTTCTGACATGGGAAGAAAAGGAACATAGTTGGAATACACCCTTATCCCCTAAACCTTCCTCTAGTAATAGGTAAGGAAACCAGTAGAAGAAAATAGAACGTTGTCGAATGTGGAGGAATGTAAAATGGACAGTATGAGGATAGAGGGAAACTCAGGGTAGGGGAGAGAGAGAGCATCAAGAGCACTCTTGTGCCAGGCGCTGGTGTGGCCATGCAGTCAGCTGCCTAAAGCTACAACAGGACCTAGCCAGTTTTGACCTGAGTAAAAATATGGGGGCAATGTCAGAGCAAGTCTTGTCCAAGTTCAAGGTGTGGGGTAGGGGTGAGAGGAAATACTAGAGAACAGGGGAAAGAAGAGGTAGACTCAGATGAGGTATGGCTCCAAATACCAGACCTCCAGAAAGAGGAATCAGGCCAAGTACTGTCCAAGGCAGCTGGAGGGTGAGGCCAGAGCATCCTGGCTTTCCCATTTGGGGAGAGCACAGCTCTCTGTGGAAGTGCCATTAAGAAGGCAAGAGAACGTAACTACGTGGAATCTTCAGGTAGAACTGTTTCTCTTGCCTAAATTCAGGTGCTAAATGAACAACAAAAGAACCTCTACTATGAACAATTTCCAGTGATTAACTTTCTGAGGCCATTACATTCCTGGGAATAACACAATGTGGCACAGGGTGGTGGTGGCAGAGTACGCAACAGACCACTGGTGAGTGAGAACAAATTACTGGTGCAGGCCCAGTAAGGCAACTAATATCCCTTCAGCCTGTTTTAGATTTTGGCACAGACAGACCCATACTTAGAGCTTGCTGAAAGACACATATTTACTGTGAAATGATGGAGGGGAAAGCTTAGTGTGTATTAATTCATGAAAAAGTTCTATGTTAGCCCAGAAATGTTAATAACCAGAAATTACTGAATTCTCTGTTTGTGATGGAAATAAAGCCTTCTGGGGATGGATCAAAAATATCTGGAATTTACTTAAAACTGGTGGATAGCTAAATGTAATGTGCCTTGGATTTTATAACTAAAATGTGCTACAATTCAATTATTATTTTTTTTTATCTTTTAAGAGAATTGGTTCTGGGGAGAACTACTTAGTATTTATTATAGGAACGATATAAAGGCCCCAGTGCTATTCTATGTAAACGTCTTGTCTGGCATATGACTCTGATAATTCTGGATGTTAATAATTAATTTTTATGTTCTGACATTTTGAGTGGTTTTGGGAAAAATGAGGTATTTATCCAGAGTTGTCCTGGTAAATGCTTAACAGCTGGGTCTCTGGGTAAAAAGTTCTGATTTACAGTGTCTGCTAATTTCAATGGTGTAAATATTTCCACTATGCTGACTTCAAGCAATGACCAGAGAATTGGGAAGAGATGTGTACAGCTGACTCTTATCCATCAGCATAGGCTAAAGCCAGTGTGCCTGTATATACCCATGAGCCTCCGTGAAGCTAGAGCTTACTACTAGAAATTATGCTCCATAGATATACAAAGGCATTAGTAAGAGAAAAATATGAAGGGAGTACCTCAAATGCAAAAAATTGGCAGAGAATTTTTTTGAACATTGAGAAGTCTATTTGACTATACTCACTTTTATTATCTTACTAAGCAAACAAGGTATCTATGTATCAGAGGTTATGAGCTCTTAGTTTCTTTGGTGCTCCCCTAAATGGAGGCCGGGACTTCCTCCCTTTTAGATATTCGTGCTAAGGTGATGACTAACAAAGAATTGATAGGACCTGGAACTGGAGAGGCTGGTGGTTTCTGGATGGCGGAGCTAAGGGTCAAGAAAGAAGAAAAGGTGTGGCATTTCCTGATTTTGGACTAGCAGTACTGAAATTTAGATCTATGATTTGGGATGAAAATATATAGCTTTCTGTGGTTGTTAATGTTAATAAAAACAAGAAAAATTAGTTGCTCAAAAGTTGGAAAAATGGATTAATAAACTCTCTAAATTAGAGTAAAGCAAAAGAACTTATTAAAATAGAGGTGAACCAGAAATGTCAACACGAATCCAGGAACATTTTTTTTTTTGAAAGGAGGCTTTATCTGTTCTGCCCCTACAGTGGTTTATGTTGTTGAATAGTTTTTGCTATCATCCCGCCAAATTCTAGTTCGAATGTGGAGCAAGCTTATTGTAGAACTCGTGCTTGTGACTTCTAAAGCAATTCTCTGAGAAAAAGAACTAGCACCATTAGGAGGATAGTTGATTCCATATCTCAAGGCAAGGGAAATAATCAGAATGAGTCTGTAAATTCTAGATGCTGAAAGAAAGCAAGGTTGCATTATGGCATCAGAAAGGCTTAAGTTCATAATAATGCAAAAAATAAGATAAAATAGGCTCAGCGCCTGTTGCTCAAGTGGCTAAGGCACCAGCCACGTACACCCAAGGTGGCGGGTTCGAATCCAGCCCGGGCCCACCAAACAACAATGATGGCTGCAACCAAAAAATAGCTGGGTGTTGTGGTGGGCACCTGTTGTCCCAGCTACTTGGGAGGCTGAGGCAGGAGACTCACTTGAGCCCAGGAGTTGGAGGTTGCTGTGAGCTGGGATGCCATGGCACTCTCCCCAGGAGGACAGCTTGAGGCTCTGACTCAAAAAAAAAAAAAAAAAAAAAAAGAACAAAAAATAAAATTGCCAGAAAAAAAAAAAAAAAACACCAGAATCACTGGAATTGTTTACTGAAAAAGCTGTAAGTATATAAACCCAAATTAAGTGAGGCCTGCATTAAATTTTTTATGAGAAACAGTTTGAAAATGAAAGTTATATTACTGTAAAA
>CAUYTI010032737.1:0-19319 GCA_963575145.1 Galago senegalensis | reverse complement strand
ACAGAAAAGGGATCAGGAAGGAAGGTGCTCAAAACAGAAGTGTGAGCAGCAGAGGGACCAGAACCCGGCTAGAACCCCAGCTCCACCTTCCAGACAATGTAGACGGGAGCTGCTGCAGAGTCTCTCTGAGCCCAGGGTCAGCAGAGCCATGTGGGGCCAGCACTGCCCTTCCACAGACTTGTCAATATGAGGAGGTGATTAGTGATAAGGAGCCCCCAGCACTCAAACGTTCACTGCCCTTCCCCTCCCCCTTGCCTGATGGCTTTTCCTCCTCCCACCATCCCCTGCTGGCCCCTTCCCCACCCTGCCCGCACCTGCACTCTGGGTCCTTCCAGTGCCCACGTGCTGGCCTTGGCCTTCTCGTGTAACTGGGGTGTAGAGCCCCTCAAGTCACTAAGTATTGTATTCCTGTCCCTCTGGTCTGAACTTCCCCCAGATGGAGAATGCACCCTCCATTCCTAAGACCTCCATAGCAAATGCTACCACAGGGCTCCAATCCTGGGGTCCAATGCCTGGTTTGGGCTGATTGTCTGTGGTGGACGTGACTTTGCAGCCAGATCCGTGTCACAGATACGGAGTCCCCCCTCTGCTGCGCATCTTGCCTGGGTAGGACCTTTCATACCCACCTGCTTGTTTAATCTTCACAAAGACCCCACGAAGAGACTGAGGTCCAGAGCCAGAGGGATTTACCCAAGGCTGTCCAGATCCTAAATAGCTACGCTGGGATTTCTGTAATTACCAATTATGAACACACAGCACTGCTCCTAAACCAGTGATTCTCAACCTTCCTAATGCTGCAAAGTATTTTCAGTGTTCAAAAGGGTTGCGACCCACAGGTTGAGAACCACTGTCCTAGTTCATTTCTGTGCTAAGTGCCTTATTCATGTCGTCTCATTCAGCTCTCTTGACAGCCTTGTGAGGCAGGTACTATTATTATTCTCATTTTTCCAGTGAGGCACCTTTCCCCAGGTCCCATGGACAGTTAATGGTTAGGCCTTGAGCCCAGGTGGATCTGTCTGGGGGCGTGGCGCCATGCACGCCATCTCTGCAGATACACAGTGTCAAGAGGGTTAGTAGGTGAAGGGCTGCCTGGCTCCTGTGACTCTGGGTTCAGCAGTCAGGCAGAGGGCATGGTTTCCCAGGTGCTTTCAGAGCCTCTCTGCATGGAGGAGAGGGTTAATAGAGCCCTGCTCGGCCCTGCCTGCCCAGCCCTTCTCAGGAAAGAGAAAGACCAGATGTAGAGAGGGGCTAAGACAAGCCTGCATTGCACCAGGGCAATGAGATGCCTGCTGGTGGTTTTTCTAAACATCCCTCCCCTCCCCTGAATGAGCAGGCTGAGTGCCGGGACTGCAGGAGGCAATAATCACTAATCAAGTCAAAGTTGCCTTCTAATCAGTTCGGTTGTCAGAGGAAGTGCTGCAGCCAGACCATGTGGGCATCACTGCTCATCACCGCCGCAGGCCAGAAGGGCTGCCCGGGGCTGAGCCCAGGGCCTGCCCCGCCCCCTGTGCATCTCTTGGCTCCCTGGGGGCACTGCAGCCGCTCTGGGACCAGGCCTTCCCTGCAGGCTTTCTTCAGCAGCCTCCCCCAAAGGTCCCTAATCTGAGGGCTAAAGGGGCTAGAAATGGTAAGAATGGAGTCAAAGGTAGAGTGTAGCATCTACGGTCAGGCATCCAGGGTTCAAGTGTGGCTCTGCTGTTTACAACCTGGATCCTTGGAAAACTTGCTCAACATTGCTGGCCCGCCATGGCAAGAGGGAGACAGAGACCAAGTAGCATCTTCCTGGAAAATTCTACTCATCCTTCAAAACGTAGCTCAAATATTACTTCCTCGGTGGCTCCTTTCCCAACCAGCATTTGTCTTCATCCCTGAATTAATTGTCCTTCTGCACTTCCCAAAAAAATGTTATGGAAATCTCTGCCAGGGCACTCACCGTTCTGAGCCGTAGTTTCATCATTTATAATTGGATTTTCTAGACCAAGAGCTCTGATTGGGCAGAAATTATAATGTTTTCATAACGGTAACCCCGACGCCAGCCCACCACAAAGCCTGACCATATAATAGTTATTAAACGTTTGTTGAATGAATAATGAATGAGGAATGAATAAGTGGTAAGTCTACCTAAATCTGTCATTTGTATTCAAATATGATGCTGCCTGTCTTATCGGTGTTGTTATCAAATGCAAAACCTTTCGCAGACGCTGGCATTCCCGCAGTCGTCATCAACTGGCCTGGAGATACACAGGAAATATGAAAACTGTTGGATCAACAGCTCCTGTAAAATTTCATCAAGAGTTTTCCAGTTACCAGCAAGCGCACAGATTCTGCTTTATTCAATCTAGATTAAACCTCTTAGCAGGAAGACTTTAAATTAAGTGTGACTGAATTAGCTTCTGTTAATTTTTTTCCCCTAGAGCTGCTAATCTCTACACAGCGCCCTCTCTTCCTCGACTGATCGGTTTCCTCTCTGGTACATGGGAATTGATCTGTATCTTCTGGGATATTGAGTGGCCCAGGCGCTCAGGCAGGGAGAGAGATATTGAGTCGGCTGGTGGAGCTGGGCCCGGCTGGCTGCAAGATTCCCCTGCGGGAGGCTGTCTGGCATCCGGTGAGCTGGGACAATAGGTACAGTGCTTGTGAGGTGCTATCGCTAATGGTGATCTGTGTGCTTCTGTGAGCTGCTGCTGCAAGCCCTCATTTCATAAAACGGAGATGCTGAGGAGTTATCAAAGCCCCAAAGCCTCTTAAGGCACTAACTTTCCTCAAGGGCAGCAAAGGGCAGAGAGATTCGCTGCTTCCCCTTCCTTTTCCTCCAGCACCCAAAAGGAGAACCCTCCTCTCTCCCTCCCCTATAACCCTGTGTTCCCATGGCCGGAGACCTCACAAAAGACCCAAGAATCTCAGCCAGAAGCCCATGGAGCACAGCCTGCTGGGCAGGTAGGCATGGCCTGTTACTGGACGACTTGTGTCCCCCAAAGATGCTGAAGTCCTGTTAATGTGACCTTATTTAGAGATAAGATCTTTGCAGATAATCAAGTTGACAGTTAAGGAGGTCAGTACAGTGAGCCTTAAACCAAAATGACTGGTATCTTTATAAGGAGGGGCCAGCTGGACAGGGAGGCATGCACACAAAGAGATGCCCAGTGAGGACTGCTGTGAGCCAAGGGACCACCAGAAACTAGGAGAGACCCGGGAGAGATCCTTTCCTAGGGTCTTCAGACGGACACGGCCCTGCTCACACCCTGACCTAGGCCTTCTAGCCTCTAGAGCTGGGAGCTAATGCGTTTCTGGCATTGAAACCTCCCGGTACTTTGTCACACCAGCCCTGGGACACTAATGCAGCAATACCAATGGAAACCACTGCAGATAAGGCCTTCACTTCAGAAGAAAAGAACCCAGTGTCGAAGAGGTTTCTGTAGCACTTGAGGTTCACGTTCATGGCTACAGAGCACATCAGGAAGAGCTCAGAACTGTGTCTGAATCTCTGGCCACTCACGGCTTTAGCATCCCCAGCTGTAAAAGAGGGATAAAAGATCAAGCTTGCATTTCTGCTAAGATTAAACTAGAAAACGTACGTAAAGCCTGATGTCACGTAAGCATCACCTGAAAATCTTATTGCTGTTGTTATTGCAATAAGGTTAAACTAGTGCCAGAGAAGTGTGCAGAAAAGCCAGGCAGACTGGAGCACTCGAAGGAGACCTTGACATCGCTCTGATTCAGAGCTGCTGGGTCCTCACTACCCAGAAAGCAGTTTTTCCTCTGCCTGCAGCTCCTCACACTCCATCGCTGCTTCCTCAGGGCCACAGCCCAGTGTCCAGCAAGCAGGAGCAGTTCCAGCGCCCGCCCATGCTCAGAAGTGTCCTTGGGGTCCTCTTTGGTGGGAGTGGGGTGATGTAGCATTGATGATTCATGACGCGGCAGCAGTAGCACAAGGACTCCGGGCAGGTTATGAAGCCATCAATCTTGAGCTGAGATTTTCTGGAATGCTACAGCCAGAGACGAAAGGTTGCGGGGGTGGGGGAGACCTTGCTGAGTTGCCCAGGGAATGCACAAGAAGAAAGAGCAGGCGCGTCAAACTGGCCTTGTTGGAAACATTTTCCTACTCCCATCCTTTTCAATACCAGCAATGCCCTCTATCCCCCACCCCACCCCAAAATAAACACAAGCTGGATTCATCCCCTCCAGGCCAGAGTGAATGACTTTCTAGTGACTATGTAGCTGGATGGGAGCATTTGAAAGCCGGGAAAGTCTTGGAACTGTTCAGCCTCAATGGACACTCCCCTTATGTGATCCCCAGATAGCTTCACAACTCCCTCCTGCTGTTTGGCACCCAAGCTCCCCCCTCTATCAGACCCTTCATTCCCACCGCAGGTGCTCAAGTGGTAACCCCTGCTGAGAAGGACCTCAGATTCACTCAGGGCCCAGCAGGGTTGAGAAAGCAGCTGAAAGCAGGGTAATTGGTGAAGGATGTAATAGAGGGAGGACTTACAAGACAGTGGGCGGCCTCAAGGAAGCCAATGAGAGAAAGTGCAGAGCAGGCCAGGGGGCTAAGGAGGCAAAAGAGAACGTCCAGGCAGGCCCTGTGGATTTCAGACAAGGGAAATAGCCAACCCATGGGAAAGGAGGCAACCACAGGGGAGGGAGTGGGGGAAATAAATACCTTGACCTCAGTTTCCCCTGTCATCTGCCAGCTCTTCCTATCTGTGAAACCCAAAAGGAAGCTGAGAGAAAGAAAGGCTACTGATGAAATTCCTAATAGTCCGCCTCTTGTAAGCAGGGTGAAGAGAGGATCTGGGTGAACGAATAAAAGATATTCGGCTTAAGGCCTGTGATCAAATCCCAAATCTGTGACTTTGGACAAGTCACTTCATCACTCTGAGCTTCAGCTTCCTCACCTATTAAAAAAAAGTAGAGTAAGACTTTTATTGTAAGCATATTAGTTTGAGGATAAACAAAGTAATGTATGTACATATTACTTATAATATGAATAAACAAAGTAATATAAGTACACAGTGCCAGCCCATTGTACAGGCTCAGTAAACAATGGCCGTTAGGTAGTTTTCGTCTTCTTCAAACCCCAGTTAATTCCCATCTCCTCTGACATTTTCTCCGGTTTTTCCTTTATTCCCCGCTGCCTGCAACCTTCACAGTCACAGGACTTCTATGCCATCGATAATGGTAGCAAACAACGTTTACTGTTGTTGGGTCGTTGTCAAATTTAGAAAGACCTTTCTGATTCAAGATGAACACTACCCCCTGTGCCTTCCTCTGTTTGGAAATGTTGTGTTTGAATCTTTCATCCTCCCAGAATTTATTTTGCTGTTGGGTAAGGGTCGCAAACAAACATATAGGCAGAGTGCAGATTTGAGCCAGGCCGCTGGCTTGTGCGAATAGCAAGAACCAGCTGGTGTTGAGTTCAGGGCGGTGAAGTGGACAAGGAAAATGTGTCCCTTACAAGGAGGCACTGCTATTCAGCTCAACTCATCTGCTCATCTAAGAGGCCCAGTGAGCATTTGTTTCTAGCTTTTAAAAAAACGACGGGAAAATAGACACCATACAAAATTTACCATTTTAATCATTTCATAGTGAGCTTCTAAAAAAATACACCGTCACTCCCACTCACATCTTCTCCTTGATCTTAGGAATGAAATATAGGGGTGGTCCCTGTGGCTCAAAGGACTAGGGTGCCAGCCCCATATACTGGAGGTGGCGGGTTCAAACCCAGCCCTGGCCAAAAACTGCAAAAAGAAAAAGAATGAAATACAAACTCTGCACTATGGCCTGCAGGACCCCCAGGATCCAGCATCTGCCTGCTTCTAAGCTCTAGAGCAGTGTTTTCCAAACTTTTTGACTCTTGCCACACTTGAACCTATAGTTAAACGTCTGTGTCACACTTATTTGAACCAAAAAAGAATATACTTACTATACTTTGGAAGTTCTCTCCAAAATAATTTAATTAATGATCTTTAAAAGTTTTTGCAGCACACCAAAGATCCTCTCACAGCGCACCGGTTCTAGAAGCCCCACCCCCACCCCCTTCTGCCTACTCGCTGCATCTCAGCCAGCTTGTCCTGGCTTCTCTTCCTGGAGCCATCAGGTCTGTGCCCCTCTCAAGTTCCCCTGCTTCCAAGCTCCTCTCTCTAGCACCAACACATTCATACGAATGGTACAACATAACTATAGTCCAGAAGTAGAAGGGAAAGGAGAGAGAGGGGAGAGAAGGGGAGAGGCAGGAGGAAGGAGGTACCAAGGGGACCCACCTAATGTGCGTGATGCAATGGTACTTTTCAAAACTATTAAGAAAAGAGTACAATTGCGATGGCTGTGTTAATCAGGTCAATGTAAGCATTTCACATTGTGTATCAAATCAGTACCCTGAACCCCATAAATGCATCAATGTACACAGTTATGATTTCATCAAAAAATAAAATTAATTTAAAAAATTAACAGAACAAAATTTAAAAAACAAGAGCATCCTATTTAAGATGCAAACGTTGACAGGAAATCTCCCAGTGTTGAAAGGTCAAGGTCAGAAATGAATCCCACTTTTTTGGATGTCAGTTTTTCAGGCTGAACAACACTGGATCCCGCCACCGTTCGTGGCCACGCAGGAAGCGAATGGGTACAGTTCTGGGTCCCACTTCCGCCCCCACCAAAATAACTAGCCAGTGGACTCAACCCTGTTTTTTTTTACAATAATCCACTCCTACTTAATTGAAATGCCAGTTTCATCATATTCTAAATTCCCATATTTGTTTAAATAGAAAAACTCTATTTAACTCTATTTCCAAACTTCAGCTTCATAATACACTTTAATTTCTGACAGTACTTCCATATCCCTATATAATATTGCTTTTCCTTCTCTCCTTTTGCTAGCTATTTCACATGCTTTGTTTTTTTATTTTCACATTTATTTGTTTATGGGTTCATTTTTTGAAACAGAGTCACAAGCTGTCACCCTGGGTAGAGTGCCATGGCATCACAGCTCACAGCAACCTCCAACTCTTGGGCTTAAGCGATTCTTTTGCCTCAGCCTTCCAAGTAGCCAAAACTATAGGCCCCCTGCCACAATGCCTGGCTATTTTTTGGTTATAGCCCATGCTGGATTTGAATACTGCCAGCTCCGGTATATGTGGCTGGAGCCCTAGCCACTGAGCTACAGGAGCCAAGCCATGCTTTGTTCTTTAGAGGAACTTAAATATTATTTTGTCAAATTCCTCCTAAAAGTTCTATGTGTGTTTTGATTGGGATCACAGTGAATTTATGAATTCGATTTGGGAAACTGATATAAATACCAATTTGAATCATCTGATTCAACACCTGTATATCTTTCTATGTGTTAAATTTTTTTAATAAATCTCATTATAGTTTCAAGTTTTCTTCCTATAAACGCTACACAACACACTTCTCTTTCCCTATTAGCTCATGACTGTTTCATCAGCTGTTCCATCATGAATGGAGCTGTTTTTCTTATCATATTTTCTAACTGGTTATTGTCAGCATAAAAGATAACTGTTAATTTTTATATACACAATGTTTTAACAAACCACCAAATTCTTTTGTAGTAGCCAATTTTAAACACTTCCCTTAGTTTTTACTCTTGTATCTGAAAGAGTAACTCTTCTTAGAGAGTTACTACTACTCTAACGAGAGTTGTTAGAGCACTCTTGTGTCTGAAAGTAGTTACTTACAACATCCTTTCTAATAGGTGTGACTCCCCGTCCCCACCGATATGTACCTCATTGTCTCCAAGACAATGTGGAATAACTGTGGTGATAAGGTGGGTCTTTTTCTTGTTCATTACTTCAACAAGAATGCTCTTGTAACTTTGAAGCATAACACTGATTTTACATTTATATGAAAGAAGGATCCATCTGTTCGGCATTTAAATCAGAAGAAATAGGTATGAATTTTGTCAAATGTATTTTCATTCAGTAGCTATTGAGATGATCCCAAGAAAGATTACGGTGGTTTGATTACCCTTGGTGGTGAGATCGCCCCACCTCGACAAGCACTGAGAGGCCTCCAAGTTCTAGGCCTCCAAAGATAGATCTGCTCACTGTTCAACAGCCTGGGGCTGTGACATGATTCTCAGGAGATTTAAGGGAATCCCCTGGAGCTCCATCTGTCCCTGGTAGGACACCTGCCACTGTCAAGATGACATTGTCTAGGATGCCAATTCCGAAGAAGGAACTTTGCTTATGTAAAACTGATGACACATCTTTCCCTAAAGACTTTCAGGACTAAGCCAATCAGGTCCTATAACCCTGTTTACCTCCCTTCCTACCCTCCTCATATCCCCACATGAAAATGTTCCAGTACAAAGTCTACTCAGCTCTCCACCTCTCCATACCCATAAGACCCTTCCACCTGCTAGAACTTAGGCCATCATCCACCAAATCCCCTAGAGAGGACAGACTCTCCTCTGAAAGTCCCATCACCCTCTTGTTCAGAATCCCCCAAGACACAGCTCCCCCCAGGAACCCATTTGAATGGTGGCTCTTTGTGCTTTCACAAACCGCAGTGGGGAGGGCAGCAGGTGTCTTCACTGTCGCCTCCAGGCTGTCCCCCTCCAGCTTTGCTCTAGGTCTCCAGCTCCTGTGACGCACATGTGATGTGTTATCTACTCTGCTGTTACCTATCAGCCCTCCTGTCATCTCACTGGAGTGATTCTCTTTATTGTTCCTGTCATGGTTCTTGGTCACTTCATCATTCACACAGATGATCCACACACACGAGTCAGCCCGTTCACATCCTTGAACTCCTCACTTCCCCCACATTTGCATCTGTCATTCCCTGTAACTGCATCACCACCTTCCCAGTCTCAGACTGCCTGCTGCGATCTCTCCACCCGCTCGCCCTGACCCCACTGCTCCAAGACTATTTGTGCCTCATCAATAATAACAGCTGTGCCTTGACTTCTTTTCTTTTTTGTTTTTTGCTCTCCAAAACTCCTCTCCATTTTTTTTATTGGCCTCCCTTTTTTTTTTTATTACTCAGCATAGATTCCAAGTTTCATCAGTATGATCGCTGCCCTGCTCATGTCCTCACCCCCTTTTCTCTTGTCCTTGGTTACATTTTCCTGCAAGACTCCAGTCTTCTCTACCCACATGTTCTGAAGCTATAAGATCTCACTATTCACAAATTACACTACAGTTCCTTAATTCCTGTTCCCCTTCTCCAAGATAATCACTTCAAATCATAGACTGATAGGCATCCCCCAACATCTGTACCCCGTCCTTAGTCATAGACTCCTCAGTTGGACCCATGGCTGCCCAGATCAAGACTACATTTCCCAGTTTACCTTGCAGCTAGGCATGGGTCTGCACCCAGATTTTGGTTAATGGTATTTATACAGAATTTTCACGTGGCAACTTTCTGTAAAAGATCGTAGATACCAAACAGTTTCCCCCTACTCTTTCCCTTATTCCACTGCTTGGAATGTGGGTGTGACAACTGGAGCTTGGTTTCAGGTTATGAGGATGAGGGCTCTGTCCTAGAAATGACAAGGTAGAAAGCTGGAAAGAGACTTGATGCCCAAGAACTTCATGGAGTTCGGTTCCCTCCTCAGTGCTGGGGAGCCTACTTCCAAACTTCTAACTTGTTTAAGCCCCTGCTACTTTGAGCACTCACAGAAGAATAAAATCTTAACCAACACACACTTTCCTTAAACCTCCAACTTAACTACTTCTTCCTGCTCCCAACTGATGATCTGGTCTTATTTTGTTGAGAAAATAGAAGCAATAAAAACAGAATTTCCACATCCACCCACCACCACACCTACCAGCCAGTCCTCGTCTCTGTGTCCGTCCTCTATCAATTCCTTGATTGGGGCTGAACAGTTTTTGGTCTTGCTTCTCAAGGGAGCCTGCCTGTCTCGTCTACTCTAGGGCTTTGCTTTTGCAAGTAGCCTTTCCTCTCTCGCATCATCATTTCTGGTTCTAACAAAGCACTCCAAATGATGCACAAGTGCTTCACTTTCCCTCATATTAAAAAAAAAGTGAAGAAATGCAAACACCATGGTCCTTCAGCTCCTGAACCATTTTCCTCTATTGCTTCGCAACAAAACTGTTGGCTTAACAGGTGTCTGTTCCCAAACTCTCCATTCCCTCTCTTCTCATTCTTTCTTAAACATCATTTCATCAGGCTTTCACCTCCATGGTACCATGAAAATTTTCTGGTCGAGGTTACCCAAACCTCCACCTTCCCAAACCCAAGAGTTGAATCTCAGACCTCAATGCCACTGACATCTGAGCAGCCCATTGGATCAACACCTGTCTTCAGATGTCTTCAATTGGTTGCTGGGACAACACTCTCTTTCGGTTTTCTTTCTGCTTCGCTGCTTGCTCTTTCCTTCTTTACTGTTCTTCCTAATTTCCCTGACCTTTAAGTGATTGTGTGCCCCTTGGACTCAGGCCACAGACCTCTTCTCATTTCATCCAGTCCTGTGGCTTTACTTGCTATCTGTATGCTGATCACTTCTCATTTCCTATCCGTAGGTTCCACCTCTTCCCTGAACTCCAAACTCATATGGCCAACTGCCTTTCAACAACTCCAATTAGATGACTAATAAGCATTTCAGACTTGACCAAACCCAAATCAAACTCTTGAAAAGGCTAGACTTGGGCAAGGAGGAAAAATCAAGCTGGCCTCCCCTGGACGTGTCCACACTGATGCTGATACCCTATGTGAAAGAGAAGTTTCACATGGAAGTGGACTAGGCAGGACCATCCTAACAAATGGTTCCTCCATTCACCCAGCTGCCCAGCCAGTCCAAAAACACTTGGAGTCATTCTTGGCTCCTCTTTCTCTCTTTCTTTTCTTCATTCTTGACGTTCTTATTGATGACTCCTGCCTTCTACCCCACCCTGACACACCTTTATCATCTAAACTGCCAACACACTGGGCGGCACCTGTGGCTCAAAAGGGTAGGGTGCCATTCCCATATGCTGGAGGTGGCGGGTTCAAACCCAGCCCCGGCCAAAAACAGCAAAACAAACAAACAAACATAAACTGCCAACACATCCTATCAACTCTACCAAGAGAATGAGGCAAGAAATGAATTACTGTCCTATCTCCATTGCTATACCCTGTGTCAAAGCCATTATTACCCCTAGTTGGGAGGACTGCAATCTATTTCACAGCTACATCTCTGGTCTCACCTGTGACACCTGGGACCTCTGCCCATCTCACCCTCTGTTGTCTCTGCACTGCCTCCTTGCTGGTCCCCTCACCTGCCAATGCCTTGCCTTGGAGCACTGCAGGTGTGGCTCCTGATGTCTGCCATGTGCTCCCCCAGCTATTGGCATTCCTTTCTCTCACTTCATTGAGAACAAAAGGCACATTGTCAGAGATTGTCTCTGACCAACCTATCCAAATTAGCAGCCTCCCTTCCTCCTTCATTCTCTGTCTCTTACATTGTTTTACTTTACTGTATAGCATTTACCACATCATCACTTGATATTGTACTATGATGAATTCATTTATTTCTTCGTCTCTTGTGTATCTTTCCCCATTGAAAGCATAAGTTCCACAGAATCAGAGATTTTGTCTTCCTCCCTTCCTGCTTATCTCCAGCACCCAGAATAGTACCTTGTACATAGAAGCATCAAGAATATTCATTATTCCATTCATTCTTTTTTTTTTTTGGAGACAGAGTCTCAAGCTGTTGCCCTGGGTACAGTGCCATGGCATCATAGCTCACAACAACCTCCAACTCTTGGGCTCAAGTGATCCTCTTGCCTCTGTTTTTCTATTTTTAGTAGAGATGGGGTCTCACTTTTTGTCCATCTATTCTTTAAATTAAGGATGATGTAGGCTGAATTTAGCTTTAGCAACACGTAGCTGGGGACAGGGCTGGGAACTGTAGGGAGAAGAGCTCTTAGTTCTGGGCTGTACCAGTCTGGAGTAGAGTTCCTGTCTCTTTGGGCTAGGAGGGAGGGAGGGGTACATCTTGGTTCAAATATCAAGACTCTCACTTTTTCTGAATTTAGTAGATATTTTTGAAAAAATGTTTCTTTCATTTGCTATATACCATTAAGGGCATTTCCAGAGATTTCTTTATGATCACTTTGTGAAATAATTTTCACGAGCTTTGTTGGGGGTGGGGGAGGAAATTCATGGATCTCTTATACTTTCAAGTGAACTTCTATCTCTCATAGGTCATCTCACTTTTATTGCATGACGCTGCTGGGATATCACTCTTGCAATTTTGTTTGTTAGTATTTCAGGTGTAGAGAATGGATTTAAACATGGTCCTTAGTGTATGGCATATCATCCATCTGTGTAGGGCCACTCGTGTTAATTTTTAAGTTTTTCTCTCTTTATTCTAATTCCTCACTGTATTCCAGTTCAACCTCTCAGGCAGCCAGACTTTTGTGTTTACTAAAGATCTTTTCAGTCTTTATGTCACTTAAAACATGTATTTCATCACATCTCATCTTCTTTATCTTTTTTTTTTCACTAAACACTGCAAATCTATTCAATTTGCTGCTCTCAATTGCTGCCTGAGATTCCGTGGGGTGAATCTGCCTCACGCTATCTGCCCACACCCCCAACAATGAGCACTGAGATTGCCTTCAACTTCCTCTACCACAAAGAGCATCATAATGGGCATCTTCACATGTCTTCTTATGGAACCATGTGAGAATATATCTTAGATACATTCCAGAGGTGGCATTACTGGACGTAAGAGTATGCTTGCATATAATCTGCCTAAGCACACCCAGATTGTTCTCCAGAACGGCTGTACCCCTCTGTAGTCCTGCAGCTGTGCATGAGGGCTCTGATCATTCTACCTTCCCACTAACACTTGGAATTATCCTAATTGTGCCAGTCTAATAGGTTTAAAGTAATGTGTCATTGTTGCTCTAATTTGAATTCCTTTGATCACTAATTAATTTCAACATCTCTTTCTATGCTTATTAACCTCTAGAGTTTCTTCCCCTGTAAATTGCTTGTTCCTATCTTGATAGCTAATGTTTGTTTCATACGTAATACGTATTTGGTACCATACTAAGTGCTTTATCTGTGCTATATCATTCAATTCTTATAACAACCTTATGATACAAGTAATACTATTAGCCCCCCCCCACTTTTAAGACTGAAACTATTATGTAGAAAGTTTCAGTAACTCTCTCAGCATATACATTTAATTCATTGCCAATCCATGACTCAAACCTGGGTCTCTCCAGCTCTCAAACTCCTGTTCTTACGCACATAATCACAGCACTGGACTGTCCTTCCTTGTCACTCTGTCCATCAGAGGCACCCCATAGTGATGGGTGACTGGGCAGGAAAGTTGGAGTCATTTTAGGGGGTTTGAATGCATTGATTTATTTATTTTATTTTTTTACACATACATGTGTTTATTAGGTTTCCACTTATTATAAAGACACTTGAATGCATTGATTTCTTTAACAACTTACCAAGTATAGAGAGGGTACTGGAGCTAGTCAAATAACTTAGGCAGAAAAGTCTTAATTAAGGCATAAAGTCTAATAGGAGAGATACGTATTCAACAAATATACAGCCGTTTATTAATTACAAATGTGGTAAGAGCTATTGCAAAGTACAGATAGACCTAATCAGTCAGGTTTTTCTGAAAGTGACATTTAAACCAAGATGAAATAAGTGTGAAGATGGTATAATCACAACCCATGAGTGAGCAGAAGCCTCAAGTCAATACAGAAGAGCCATCAGGGATGGATACAGATGTGGAGGAGGAAACCTGGAGAGGAAGGTGAGGCAAAGAGAAGCACAACTCTTGAGATTACTGCTGGTGATTGTGTTTTTGGTGCAATAACTTTGGAGAACAGTTTGCCAATAACTAGTAAAGCTGAAAAGTATATATACTCTATAGCGCAGCAATTCCCGTAAACCCCCCAAACGGTGCCACACACGCCTGCAAGGATGTTCGTTGCAACAGCACCTGGTATGGTAAAAAAAATTAGGGAAAAAAGCTAAACTTTCATCAATAAAGGAATAAATCGAGGTATAATCACACACAATAAAATACACTTGTTTCAAAAATGAGCTGGGTCTATTATATGCATTGACATGAAAATATCAAAAAGTATAACATGAATATGTACAATAGAAAAGATTTATTTATACAAATGTCTAAATCCCAAACCAATACTGTCTTTATTTTTTATTAATATACTTTTAATAGGAAAAGTATAAAGACAAGAACCAGAAGAATGTGAAGAAAATTCACAATAGAGGTTTTCTCTGAGAGGGATGGTGAGAAATCGATAGAGAAAAAAATAAATATTAGTTTTATCTATAATGTTCTAGTTCTTTAAAAAAAATTAAGCAAAAAATACTTAAAATTCTTATGGTGGGTATCCTGATGTTGTTTAGTTTTATTTTCTGAATATTGAATTCATTTTTAATATTTTTTTAAAAACATATGAACAAAACCCAAGTTTATTCTATTGAAGATGGCATCATATTTAAAATGTTAATATTCTGTGTTGAAGAGAGTAAAAGAACATCCATCTCCAATACCAGTATTGATATTGATGAGATCTTTCTACAGGGCAAAGCATTCAACTTGCAAAAAGTAATCCTTGGTATTTGTTAGGATATTTCAGATTTCAAAAACATATTCAGGCTACCTCAATGACTGTGCTAGGAGAAAGTTAGGAACTGGAAATAAGGCCCTGGTGGTCTTGATACAACATAGCTGCAGCTCTCTTGTTAGAGAGTCATTCTCTAAAACCAACACCTGCTCCTCCTTTACTTGCACCTTTGTTCCATCAGTCTTAGGCTGTATGGAAACCAGGATCCATCCCTTTAGCCCATGAAATGCTGTGCTA
The DNA here is from genome assembly GCA_963575145.1 of Galago senegalensis. NCBI lineage: Eukaryota > Metazoa > Chordata > Mammalia > Primates > Galagidae > Galago > Galago senegalensis. Next base: position 4,497 of record CAUYTI010032737.1, on the reverse strand, counting down.
AACCAAACAATAGTGAGAACTATTTGTACAAGTCATAAGAAATGTTATGGATCATGAGCCATTCACCATGCTGGGAAAGTTGAACAACAACTGAAGCCAGAGTGAACTCAGAAAGGCAAAACTCGTAGTGATTTTTAAGTTATTCTAGTAGCTTCTTTAGTCTCCTTCCATGCCATGCACTTCCTCCCACAAGATATGGCGGATACTCTTATCCCATATGTGTGATTGATAATTTGATGCATCAAGATGGAAATGCACTCTGAAGACCCCAACTTACTTAAAGTTTATATAGACCATGATCTGATTTTTTTATTGAAAGAATTAGAGATATCATAGATATCCTAAAGCAATTAGCTAGGAATTTTTTAAAAAGAAAAGAAAAAAATCATTGTCAAATATGTCATTATTCATAGCTATCTTGTTCTGAGGAGATAAAGTTGGTGACTGGCAGAAAATTAAGATGACAAACGCTTGGCCCAGCAATTCAATTTCTGTCCATACACCTAAAGACACTGCCACATGCAGCGTGACAGTTGCTCCTCAGTAGCCTCATAAACCGAATCAGGTAAAGCTATATTGATCAGGTTTGATATTCTGGGATAGTTTATATATCACAAAGATTAGATGTTTCTTGAAAGTTGAAATTATCCCCAAGAAAGTCCCCAGTTTGAGAATCTTTATTTCTGAGAAAACAATCAATTGGTCAACTTGTTGAAAGACTGAAATACATCCAACAGAGGCAAAATGAACATTCTTGTCAAATGCAAACAGAACGTTGTCTGGAACAGAACACATACTAGACCATAAAACAGGTCTTACCAAATTCAAGAAGATTGAAATCATATCAAATATTTCTTCCAACCACAGTAGTATGAAACAAGAAATCAACAATGGGAGGAAAACTTGAAAATTTTAAAGCATGGAAATCATGCAACATACCCTAAATAAAAAATGGGTAAAAAGAAGAAACTAAGAGGAAAATTAAAAAAACAAACAAACAATAAAAAAAAAAAACTTCAGAAAAACAAAAATGGAAGCACACCATACCAAAGCTTGTGGGACGCATCAAAGGAGTTTTAAGAGGAAAGTTTACAGCTATAAATGCAAACATTAATAAAAGAGAAAGATTTTTTTTACAACCTAACTTTATACCTCAAGAAATTTTAAAGAGAACAAACTAAACCTAAAGTTATCAGAAGGAAGAAAATAATAAAGATTAGAGCAGAAATAAATGAAATAAACAATAGAAAAATATCAGAAAAGATCAACAAAACCAATAGTTGTTGTTCTGAAAAGATAAATTTGCAAACTTTTAGCTAAACTAACCAACTAAAAAAGAGACATGACTCAAATAAATATAACTGAAAGAGGACACATCACAACTGATACCACAGAAATACAAAGGATCATGGGACTACTATGATCAATTATTTAATATCTGCCAACAAATTGGATAACCTAGATGAAATAAATTCCTAGAAACATACAGCCAACCAAGACTGAATCATGAAGAAATGAAAAATCTGAACAGATCAATAATAAGTAGAAAGACTGAATCAATAGTAAAAACCTCCCAACAAAGAAAAGCTTAGAACCTGATTGTTTCACTAGTGAATTCCACTGAACACTCAAAAAAGAATTAATGACAGTTCTCAAACTCTTAGAAAATTTGAGAGGAGGGAACATTCCTAAACTTAGTTTATGAGGCCAGAATTATCCTGATACCAAAGTCAGATAAGAACACAAGAAAGAATTAGGAGAGGGACTGGGAAGACAGTGAAGAAGGTCAGAGGATAGAGCCCTGGGGCTCCATGCTTACTCCATATGCATTGTGGCCCAATTGGGATAGGGTTCCCTCCACCACTGAAGATCTCTGGACTAATCAGGAAGCTGCTTAGTGTCTGTGCAGAAACATTGTATCAGAGAGCAGGTGCAGCAGGAACCTGATGGCTGCAGATCCCAGGTTTCCACAGCTGACACCATCCTAAGCTCTCAGGTGTATGATACAGGTCTGTCCAGGACTGCGTATGTCTACACTGGACTCAGCTTTGCTGCTGAAGCCTTTACATTGTCCCTGCTGGGCTGAGGAGGAAGTGGGTAGAGTGGATGCTCCCCATGCCATACACTGTGACTAGGGACTGAGTGCCTTTCTCCCACCACACCAGTGCAGGATCTGAGCAGATGAGGTGCTCCAGGCACCACCTAAGAAGCCTTGACGAACTGCCTTAGCAGAACCTAGATGGGGGGAAAACCCCAACTGTGTAGGAGCCACTGTCCCTGGGCTTCTTGCTGCACCTAGGCCTGAGGCTCCAACTTGTGGCTCCAGAGCATATGACAGACCTACATACAACACTGTCCCCAAGATTCCAGAGTTGTACCTTTACTCAGAGATGCCATTCCTGAGCCTCCACCACTGCCAGTGGTCTGGAAGAACTTCCCTGAGGTCCGATATTCCACCAAGAATGTCCCAGCCTTGGGCTGCCATTATACCTGAACCTGGTTTGAAAAACTGCACATGACACAGACACACACAACTGCTGCCTAGATAGCCTTACACAGCTGACATTGTCACTTCTGCAGGGACACTTGGGACAGAGCAGTCTCCCACAACATCAGTATCCCTGGGGAAGGGACTCACCCAGCCACCAATTCAATGATCTGAGAAACAACCCACTAACCCACACAAAGATCATCCAGCATTGGCCTGAACTGTGGAAATCACAGGTGAACAGGACAAAATAGGACAGCTCCATTATAGGTTTCTAGTGCAAATGTCCATCCCTGGCCAGGTCAACATTCCATTGTATGGCACAAAAACACCATTTAAGGGCACTTCCTTTCTTCTAACCAAACAGAAGAATTCCCAGCAAAGAAGAACAGGTACCCTGCAACTATATTAAGCCTGAACCAAAGAAGAGGATTAAGATGAAAAGAAACCAGCAAAAGAACTCTGGAAACATGAAAAAAAATAGTTTGACACCCCAATAGATGACAAGAAGCTACAGCAGTGGACTCCAACCAAAAGGAAATTATCAAAATAACAGAAATGAAATTCAGAATATAGATGGCAAATAAGATGAATGGAATTGAGGAGAAAATTGAAAACCAACAAAAAGAAGCCAAAAAAATTTCATTAAAATATTTCATTTTATAAAAATGAAAAATTCACTAAAAACCTAGATAACATAAGAAAGAATGTAATAGAGCTCAAAGAGATGAAAGAATTTAGATGAGGAATTTCAAATCAAAGCAGAAATTTTCAACAACAGATTAAACCAAGCAGAAGAAAGAATCTCAGAGCTTGAAGACAAAGTTCTTGAAGTAACCCAGTCATTCAAAGATGCACAAAAGAGAATAAAAAAGACTGAGAAATCACTCAAGGAAATATGAGACTATGCCAAGTAAACTAACATGTGAATTATGGGTGTCCCTGAGGGAGAACAAGAAAGAGCAAAAAGCGTGGGAAATCTGTTCAAGGGAATTATTGAGGAAAACTTCACTTGTATTGCCAGAAATTATGACATGCAGATAAAAGATAGCCATTGAAAACTTGAAAGGTTCATAGAAAATAGGACATCTCCAAGATACATTGTAATCAATCTTGTGAAAGTCAAAATGAAGGATAAAATGCTAACATAGCAAGATGAAATCAATAGCTAACTCACAAAAAAATTTAAAAATTAAAAAATAAAAAATAAAAAGCCATCAAGCTAATGACAGACTTCTCAGTCAGAAGGAATTGCAGATCCATATATAGTCTTTTTAAATAGAACAACTGCCAACCTAGAATTGTGTATCCTGCAAAACTAAGTTTCATAATTGATAGAAAAATAAAGACTTTCCCAGAAAAGCAAACACTGAAGGAATTTGTCATGACCAGACCTACCCAGCAGGAAATACTCAAAACTGCTTTGTACATGGATCAGCACAATAAAAACCCACCAGCATAAAATCATCCAAAAGTGAAAGCGCACAGCCCATATAAAACAATAGCACAAGAAGGAAAACAAAGTAGTAAGATATAGCCAGCATGATGAACAGAATAGCATCCCACATAGCAATAATATCACTCAACGTTAACAGTCTGAATGTTCCACTCAAAAGAAATAGAATGGATAAATGGATTAAAAAAAGAAAACCCACAATCCAAGTATCTGCTGTCTCCAGGAAACACATCTAACCCACAAAGACTAACACAGGTTCAAGGTGAAGGGATAGAAAAAAATAATATTCCACACAAACAGAAACCAAAAGAGAGCAAGTATAGACATTCTTATATCAGATAATATAGACTTTAAATCAACAATTGTAAGAAAAGAAATGGGAAAGGAAGTGATTCAACAAGACATAACAATCTTTTTTTTTTTTTTTTTTTTTTTTGAGACAGAGCCTCAAGCTGTCCCCCTGGGTAGAGTGCCATGGCATTACAGCTCACAGCAACCTCCAACTCCTGGGCTCAAGTGAGTCTCTTGCCTCTGCCTCCCAAGTAGCTGGGAC
>CAUYTI010032735.1:0-13853 GCA_963575145.1 Galago senegalensis | reverse complement strand
TATCCAATGTACACAGCCCTATTATGAAACTAATTTATAGCTTTCATATAAAAGCTATAACCTAATTATAGCCTAAGAATATGGAGAGAGGGGAGAGGAGGGGACGGGGGGTGTATAGGTGAAAGGTGGGTGATTGGCGGGTTCACCTCTATGGTTTATCTTACAAGGGTACAAGTGAATCTTTCTAATTATAGAATATAAATGTCTTAACACAATAAGTAAGAAAAGGACATAAAGGCTATGTTACCCAGTTTGATGAAAATATTTCAGATTGTATATGAAAACACCACAGTGTACCCCATGATTGCATTAATGTACACAGCTATTATTTAATTTAAAAAATAGAGCAAAATGTATTAAGGAAGACAAGGGTCATTTTCTAGTGATATTAGCTACAATCAATTATGAAAATATAACACTATTAAGATGTATATGCCTATCACAGACCATTAAAGAATGAGCCCAGGCTTATGAATTAAAAACTTTAGGCTGGGATTAGACTTCAAATAGTACCACATAGAAAGCTATCTCTTCTATCTTTTCCATTTTTTTTTTTTTTTGCAGTTTTATTTTTGGCCAGGGCCAGGTTTAAACCCACCACCTCTGGTATATGGGGCTGGCACCCTACTCCTTTGAGCCCCAGGTGCTGCCCATCTTGTCTATCTTTGACTAAAATAAAACTTGACTAGACACAAAGTTTGGGAGACAGCTAATGATTAGAAAATAAATTAGCAATGAAAAGAGAGTGACTACTTGTAAATCAACATACCGAAGATTGTGGTGACAGACATGCCACAGTTAATTTACAATAAATTTCAAATAATTTGCTCAGTTCACCTAAAATAGCAGAGGCTACGTAGAATCCCACAAAAGAATCTTTCTTCACACCTAGAGACTTCAGTGTATCAAGTCTCACTTACTTCATTGATAGAAACTTACCTAAGATATATAGCTTGGTCTAACTCTAAGAATTTCAAAATTGGCAGGAATTAAAGCCACTTAAAGCTGCTGTGCAAAGAGAAATTTGAATGAAAAATGATGAGAGAGATATTTTGGAGTAGTAAAACTAATGTTCTAGTTCTTCACATGTACGATTAAACAGGCTATGTCAATTCCCTAGAGCAATTTCTCCATCAGTGAAATGAGAAGGTTAGAGTAGTTAATATAAAAGCATCCTTTTCACCTGACATTCTTATAGTTCATGAATGATCCTGAGAAAGGATACTGAACTTTACAAGTCACTGCCCATCAAATATGCCGGAGACTTTTCCCACACAAATACTTTTTCTCAAAGAACAATAGAGAATTTATGTGATCAATACTCCCAGCTCTACACATAGTATTTGATAAGATCAACTTCTTAATGTGGCATTCGATGTCTTTTGCAATGTCTCAACTATATTCTTTTCTTATATTAGACTATTTGCTGTTTCCTGAACACATTTCTCACCTCTGTGACTTTACTCATACCTTTTTTCCATGTCTCAAAACATGGTCTAGCCAAATTGTGCACATTTCAATTTCCAGGTCAAATGTTACCTCTTGTAGGAATCTTCTGACCTTTAATAAAGCACCACACAGAACCTTTACAGACTTGAAACTTAGAGCCACTTACCAGGCCTAGACTGGATTTTTAAGGTCCCTTTTATAAATTAAACATTTATTTATTCATTTATTTATTTTCCAGGTCCTCGGGCAGGGGTAAACTACTACCTATTGGTGGGTACTAGCCCACAGATTTATTTTGCTCAGCCAGTACACTGTTTTAAGAATCTGAATCTAAGTGTCTTCATGCAAATATTAAGCTGTCTAGGTTGCCACAGGCCTCACAACTCACCACTGACCTCACACTTACTGCTATGTTCTGAGCCTCTAAAGACATCTTGGCTTGCTCTCTAAGCCCACTTTCTTTGATTTTTTAAGTCTGTAACCAGCCACAGTGTCTCCTGGGTTTTTCTACTCCCTAATCTGGCTGTAAAGTAGAATGCAGTTTACATAATTATAAATGCAATTTCAGAGCCCTCTTTTAAAATTGACTTTTCCTGCCATTTACAACAGGGAAAAAGACAGGGGGTAGCAAACTAAGCCAACGGGGAGATTAACTAGATTCTCCTTCGGACTATCCTCCTCTCTGGCGTCCTAAGCATATTTACTGTCTTCCCTGGAGAGATGGGGATGAGGGTGGAAGAGGGGGTTGCTGTTTAACTGTCTGCTTCTGAATCAAGCATTATTTTAAATGACATTTTTTATAAGAGAGGCAACCTACCATCTGCTAGTTTATTATTCATACACATGAAAAAAACTACATAAAAAGGTAATTGCTAAAATGACTACAAAATTTTTGTTTCTTTTTGAACTACAACTAGAGAAACTATAGCATGTGATTCAACCTTTGACTACTCAGATTCAGCATTTCATTCATTAAAACTTTAACCCATAACCTCGCATTTCTACTTTCTTCCTGAGACTCAGTCTCACATCCCGTCATGGCTTTAGGATTTGCTCAGCCAGTGGTAATGATCTAAGAGTGTTTCACTCCCTTCTCTGCTGTCCACCAAAAGGCATAATATGTCACATTAAATAAATTTCACTAACAAAGTAGCATCCTTTTCTGCTCAAAGGAATTTAACCTAGTGCAGATAAAAAAGTTGGGGGTATTTGGTTTCCAGCAAGAAATGCTCATGCCATACTTCTTTTAAGAGATTGTTTTTCCTTTGTATGATCCTTTTTATTGGTAACTTTCTGCTAGCTTTTGTAAGAAGCAAAGATTATATGTTTTCTGAGCTCACTCTGGTCCCCAGGCAATCAGCATCTCTCCCACCACCAAATGCAGAAAAATGCTTCCCTTTGTGTGAGCAAAGCTGCGTGTCATTAAAATTTGGTAAAGACAAAGCTGGTGTCACAAGGATTTAACTTAACACTACTGTGAATTGAAGTTAGTTGGATAAAACTTTTGGCAGAAGACGCTTTATTTTATAACTCTAATAATGTACACTGGGATGAAGTAGGGACAAGACTTCAGATCCCTAAGAGGATTTCTGTAACTAAGAAGGCCATAAAGTCCTTCATTCCAAATACAATGCATAATTGATGTACATGTTTAGTTACTCCAGGAAAATCTGAGAAGGCCAGCTTGACCCCCATCACTTCCCCATTGCCAGAATTCATCTCTCCCTCTCTTCCCCATTCCAAATTCCTATGCTATAAGATGTTTCAATGATCTAGCTAAAAAGCTAATCATAAGAAATTAAGGCTTCTTCACCCCTCTCATGGAAGATGGACTAATTACTTTTAAATATTAAATAGCTAATATCTGACATGTGGTATACTCCAAGAATGCCTGAAAGATGAGTTATTTATTTGAGGTTAGCATCACCTCAAAGCTCATTCCTATTCTACCCACTCCTAAGTCTAGTCTTTCTTATATAAGGAAATATACATATTAGACAAAAGAAATGTTCTCATTTGAGGTTAATGCCACATTAGAAAATTATACTTTCAGGTTTTCATGATTTCAGGTATGATATATTGTTCCAAAAAGTCTGCCTAGAACCTAGATACTTCCTTAAAAAAAATTGGTCTATTTCTGAAACTAAACCAGCTTATACCTAATTCAGAGAAGATTTCTCCTAAGTTCTTCTAGTACAAGAATTATTTTAATTTAAAATTGGTCACATATTCATAAATTCAACAACTGATTATTTATTCTTATCTATGTAAGTCAAATTCTGCACATCTTAACATTTGTAGATTTTTTACAAATTCTTTGCTTTTAGTTTTTATTCTTGGCAGGGCATTAAGTAAAAATCACAACTAAGTGTTACTTTAATTCTTCTACATCAAGAAGTGGTAAATGCTACACTATATGATTTGTAGTTAGTGTTGACATTTAGCTATTAGGAAAAATGGGTCAGTAGCCTTCACTTGATAAAAATTTCAAGGTGAAACAATAGATTAGCTCAAGGTAGAACACTAGATTAGTTCAATGAGAGTATATCACTCTGCCTCCAGAAAAGTTTAACCCTCTGTTCATGGATTTAAACTCTCAACAAAAATGTCCCTGAGGAGTGTGCTCCATGAATAGAATTCTCAAGGATTCTAAAGCTATACTAGTCCTTATCATGACAATGTATCCTTTTATGAAGATAGAGTTCAAAATCAAATAACAGCCATGAGACACATCCACATAGCCATGTGGTTTGTACAGAGATACCTTGTTTTGTTAAGCTTATGCTTTGATTTATTGTACTTTTATTGTACTTTTAAGATAGCGTGTTTTTTACAAATTGAAGGTTTGTGGAAATCCTGTATCAAGCACAACAATCAGTGACATTTTTCCAACAGCATGTCTCTGAGTCACATTTTAGTAATTGTTCCAATACTTTGAGGTTTTTCTTTTCTTTCTTTCTTTTTTTTTTTTTTTTTTTTTTTTTGCAGTTTTTGGCCAGGGCTGGGTTTGAACCCACCACCTCTGGAATATGGGGCTGGCGCCCTACTCCTTTGAGCCACAGGTGCCACCTGAGGTTTTTCATTGTTATTCTATCTATTGTGGTGATCTGTAATCAATGAACTTTGATGTTACTGTTGTAATTGTTTGTTTTGGGGTATCCCAGTGAACACCCATATAAGACAGTGAACTTAATTGATAAATGCTGTTTGTTCTCACTGCTCTACTGATCAGCCATCCTGCATGACTCCCATTCCTAGGGCCTCCCTCTTCCCTGAGACTTAATAATATTGAAATTAGGCCAGTAAATAACCCTACAATGGATTCTAGGTGTTCAAGTGAAAGGAAGAGCTAGATGCACATCTCTCACTTTAAATCAAAAGCTAGAAATTTGTAATATTCAAATATCTTTTCCCATTCTGAAGATTGTTTATTTGCTTTGGTTGTTATGCAGAAGCTTTTCAGTTTAATAGTATCTACAGAGAACTCAAATTATTCAGCAAAAATGAGGTAACAATCCCATCTATCACTGAGCAAGAGGCATGAACAGAACCTTCCCTAAGGAAGATAGATAAATGGCTAACAAACATATGAAAGAATGTTCATTGTCCCTAATCATCAGAGAAATTCAAGTCAAAATCACCCTTAGATATCACCTAACCCTAGTAAGTTTAGCCCTCATCACAAAGTCCCGAAGTGGGAAGTGGTATATACTGGCATGGATGTGGAGAGAGGGAAACATTTTTATAATTTTGGTGGGACTGAAAACTAATAGAGCTTCTTTGGAAAGAAGTTTGGAGAATCCTTAAAGAACTCAAATTAGATCTCTCATTTGACCCTGCAATTCCATACTAGACATCTACCCAGAAGAAAAATAAAATATAAATTATTTTATCATAAGGAGAATTGCACTAGATTGTTTGTCACAGCTCAATTTATAATCACCAAGATGTGGAAACAAACTACCCTCCAACTCAGGAATGTTTTTTAAAAATTGTAGTATATGCACAACATGTAATCCTATTCAGCTATAAAAAAGATCGTGACTTCACATCTTTTATAACCTGGATGGAGGTAGAACACATTCTTCTTAGTGAAGTATCATAAGAATGGAAAATAAATTACCTAATGTACTCAATACTAATATGAAGCCAGTAGATGATCTGATGCATGCCCACATAGGAGAAAAACTCATTTCAATTCAAGATGGGGGAAGGGGGTAACAAGAGAAGGGGAATAGTGTGCTCCTACTGAATGGGCATAGTGTGGAGTGTTCAGCACACTCTTTGAGTACAGGACATAACCACAAGAGGGACTCTACCTAACAACATAAGACATTTTGACCTGGTTGTTTGTGCCTTCACATTAACCTGAAATTAAAACAAAAGCTAGAAATCATTAATATTAGTAGGAAGGCATGTCAAAGTCAAAATAGACCAAAAGCTAGACCTCTTGGGCTGAACAGTTAGTCAAGCTGTGAATGCAAAGGCAAGTTCTTGAGATAAATTAAAGTTCTATTTCAGGGAACACATGAATAAGAAGGCAAAGTAGCCTTATTGCTGCCCTGGAGAAAGCTTTAGTGGTCTAGACATGAGATCAAACCAGCTACAGCATTCCTTTAAGCCAAAGGAAGGAGCTAATTCTCTTTAATTCTATGAAGGCTGAAAGAACTGAAGAAGTTACAGAAGAAAAATTGGAAGCTATCACAATTTGACTCATGAAGATTAAGGAAACAAGCCATCTCCATAAAATAAAAGTGCAAGGTGAAGTAGCAAGTGCTAATGGGGAATCTACAAGTTATCCAGAAGTCCTAGTTAAGATTGTTGATGAAAATGGCTACATGAAACAAGTTTTTCAGTGTAGATTAAACACATTCTATTGGAAGAAGAAACTTTCTAGAACTTTTCTAGCTAGAGAGGAGAAGTCAAGGTATTCCCTCAAAGCTTCAAAGGACTGGCTAACTCTCTTTCTAGGAGCTAATGCCACTGGTGACGTTAAGTTGAAGCCAATGATCATTTGCCATTCTAAGACCCTTAAAAGTTACGTCAACTCAACTCTGCTTGAGTTCCACTCTGCGTATGCTCTAGAAATGAAACAACCATGCCTAGATGGCAATACATCTAATTTTAGTATGGTTTACTGAATATTTTAAGTCCCCTGTTGAAATCTACTCAGAAAAAAATGATTCCAGAAAAAGAGATTCCTCATGTTCTGATGGCGATGTACAAGGCTATGTACACTGTTTTCACCACTGCTAATACAACATCCATTTGTAGAACATGAATCATGGACTGTTTCTACTTTCAAGTCTTATTATTTAAGAAATACATTTTATAAGGCTATCTCTGCCACAGATAGTGATTCCTCTGATAGATCTGAGAAAATTAAATTGAAAAATATTCTGCAAAGGACTGACTATCCTAGATGCCATTAAAAACGTTTGTTATTTATGGGAGGAGATAAAAATATCAACAGTAACAGGAATTTTGAAGAAATTGATTCTAAACTTATTATATTATTTTTAGGAGTTCAAGTTTCCAGTGGTAGAAGTAACTGCAGAGATTGTAGAAATAGCAAAAGAAATAGAAGTATAGATTGAAGATATAACTGAATGGCTATAATCTCATGACATAAGTTGAACATATGAGGAATTGCTTCTTATAGATAAGCAAAGAAGTGGTTTCTTGAGATGGAGTCTAGTCCTAGTGAAGATGTTGTGCACATTGTTGAAATAAGAACAAAGAATTTAGAATATTACACAATAAACTTAGCTGATAAAACAGGGGTAGGTTTTGAGAAGATTGACTCCAATTATTAAAGAAGTTCTACTGTGGTAAAAGGCTATTAAATAATGCTGCATGCCACAGAGAAATATTTTGTGAAAAGAAGAGTCAATTAATATAGCCAAATTCGTTGTCATCTCATTTTGAGAAATTGCCACAAGTATTCCAATCTTCACCACCCACCACCTTGAATCAGTTGGTAGCCACCAACATTGAGGCAAGACTCTCCCCCAGAAAATCAATTATGACTCACTGAAGACTCAGATGATCACTAGAATTTTTTAACAATAAATTATTTTAATTAAGGCATACACAATAGACACAATGCTATTACACACTTATTAGACTATAGTATAGTGGAAACATAAATTTTATATGCATTGTATGCATTGAGAAAAAAAACAAATGTATATAATTTAATTTATTCTGATTTTTACTTTATTGCAATGGTCTAGAACCAAACCTGCACTATCTCCAAGATATGCCTCTAAATAAATAGTACATATCAACCTCCATATTAATTAGTTGGGAACTAAAATATTTATTCACGTTTCTATACAGCCTTATAAAGAAAGTGAATAGTAGGAAAATGACTCACAGCTAGAAATTCTTAAGTATTTTTAGGAATTATCAATTTCAACATTTGCTGAATAAGGCAACCTAACATGGGCAGCAAAATTGCTTTCTAGATTCTCTTTAGTTGTTACTTAATAGCTGGATCAATAAACATCCTTACGCAAAAGGTTGTGTTGAGGTAGTAAATGTTAATTGTAAAGCATTATATCATTTTATATTATGAAACTAGTCATCAGTGCACTGGTAACCTGCCCTGGTCATCTAAGTCCTGATTGTGTTAATAATTATATCAATAATTCATCATATTTATATTTTAATTCATTGTCATCCTAAGTTATTTATTTATTTATTTGTTTGTTTATTTATTTATTTTGAGATAGAGTCTCACTCTGTTGTCCCAGGCCAGAGTGTCATGTTGTCATCACAGCAACCTTAAACTCCTGGATTCAAGTGGTATCCTCCTGCCTCAACCTCATGAGTAGCTGAAACTACAGGAGCCCACCTCAATGCCCAGCTAATTTTTTTTTGTTTTTGGTAAAGATGGAGTCTCATTCTCTCTTTGGTTGATGTCAAACTCCTGAGCTCAAGTGATCCTCCTGCCCCAGCCTTCCAGAGTGCTCACAGTATAGGCATGAGCTACCACACCTGGCTATTTCGTTTTTAAAAAGGAATTCTCTATTCTAAAAGGTTAGGAAACATTCATAAGAAAATACAAAAAAGCTTTCTAATAGTTAATTGGTATAAAAGGGAAATGAATGCCTTTCTAGACAGAAATAAATACCAAACATTTTCTTTGCATTTATTTATTTGCTAAAAGAAATATTTTATTTATTTATTTTTAAATTTCAAATTAATATGGAGGCACACATGATTAGGTTACATAGTTTGCTTTTGCAAGGTTAAAGTCCTAGTTGTATTTGTTTCCTTCATGGAGGAAGTGTGCTATATACCCCATGCAAGTTACCAGCTGAGTGGGAATTTGGTCAACCACGTCCTCCCCTACCTCTTATTTGGTTTGTCTCATGTGAACATGTCTAATGCTAAGCACATGCCATGCTTGCTTTTCCATTATTGTGATACTTCACTTAGGAGAATGTTCTCTGATTCCATCCTGGTTTGCAGGGAATATTGCTCTCTGCCCTTGAACATAGGCTCACCTTCTGCTTGAGAGACCAAAACAGTCATGAGAATGGCACATGAGTTGTGTATGTACAGGAGAGCAAAAAACTGACCTCCAAGAGAGAATGCATATGTGAGGTGTGGCAATAAAGATTCTCTGGATTCCAAAGGTCTCTTGATGCTGGAAGCAAAGGTTATGCTCAAGGTCTGTGGTTTTGCAAAAACCAGGTGGAGATTGTCTATCTGATCTCCATGTCCTCCATATCAGTGCTGATGTCTGGTAGGCAGCTTTTATCTTCTTCCTGTTTTATGATAACAAATAAGGACCCCATGGTTGCTTGGGAGGACTCCTCCCTGACTTCCTCAGTCCCCCGGCATAGACTCTGTTAAACGTCTTCATTGCTCATTCCACCAACCCTTCACTGGCTGTTATAAAAGATACAAAATATCCATCTTTTTAAAGCTGTATAGCATTCCATGTTGTATATATACCACAATTTATTAAACCATTTATGTGCTGAAGGGCACATCTTTGTGATTGTGAATTGTGCTTCTGTATACATTCAAGTGGAAATGTCATTATGATAAAATGTCTGTTTTCTCTTTTGGGTAAATAATAATAGGATTTCAGGATTTAATGATAGGTCTACTTTTAGTTCTTTGAGGAATCTCCATATTACTTTCCTTAGAGGTTGTACTACTTTGCATCCCACCAATAGCAATCTTATTATGTGGGTCATTCTTAGGTGATATCTCAAAGTTATTTTGTTTTGCATTTGTCTGATGATTAGGTTCAATTAGCATTTTTTTCATGTGTTTATTTGCCATTAGTCAGTCCTAGTTAGAAAAGTTTCCATTCATGTTTCTTGATGAGACCAAAAACTTGGAAATGATAATCAAATGGATATAAATTGTACCCTTAAATTACACTTAAAATAGAAAGTTTCACTCTAGCTACTCGTCCCACTTTTATTGATCTCTATCAATTGTATCACATAAACATATAAAATTAAATTATTATGCATATCCGTACCTAAAAATCTTTATGCATACTGGAATTATAAATCATCCTTCCCTCGCTGTTTAGTATCAATAACCTAGTAAATGCCTTTTTGTTGTTGTTGTTCTGTATTTACCAAGAGAAAAAATTATGTCAAGAATGACTGGAAAGGGCCAGGTACAGTAGCTCGTTCCTGTAATCCTAGCATTTTGGGAGGGCGAGGCAGGTGGATTGCTTGAGATCATGAGTTCGAGACCAGCCTTAGCCAGAGTGAGACCTCTTCTCTAAAAATAGCAGGGTGCTGTGGCTGGTGCCTATATTCCCAGCTCCTTGTGAGGCTGAGGCAAGTGAATCGCTTAAGCTCAAGGGTTTGAGGTTGCTGTGAGCTTTGATGCCATGGCACTTTATCAAGGGCGACAAGCTGTTATCTATGGTTTTCACATTCATCAGGTAGCTTATTCGCACTTTATCAAGGGCGACAAAATGAGAGTCTGTCTCAAAAAAAAAAAAAAGTAATGGCTGGAAAATACAAGGGCTGTTTGGAAACTATTCAGTCACATATGTCTCTATTTTTCATATTACAATGCTTGATACTTACTCGACAGCCCTCTGGAAGCCTAAAAAATTATTTGTGTTCAAAAGAAGTATAAAGGTAATAAATACCAAGGGATATAATACAAATCTGAAATGCTGAAAAGATTTTGGTTCTCTTTTAAAATATAGAACCCTTCATTTCTTATAGACTAAATCAATATAATAATTTGACTATGAAAGTATTAGTGAAACGTTTGTTCTATGGTATGTCTTACCTGATATTTTCTGTTCTTTGCACAACATGCAAGGCCCAGGATATAGGCTACATACTACATAAAACCTTCCATCCATAGCATAGATTACCAATCTTACTTTACTTCCTATAGTATATTCTATACAGGTACTATTATTTAGCACTTGTGTATGTTCTCTTTGAAATACTTCTCTAATAGCTTTGTGTGGGAAATCTCACTTCCCTAAAGCAGCTTTCTGCTTCTGTTCCTGTGTTTGGAGTCAATGTCTTCCATTTCTCCTGAGAATCATAGAACCTTTGGTTTATAAAAATTCTAAGGTCATACTGAAAACTTTCCTCATTTTATAGATGGTAAATAAATGAGATCCAGAGAAGACTATAACCAAGGCTAGAATTCACATCTCTTGACTTCTGATCTTCTTTCTTATCACTATATTCTATATTGCATTATGTTGTTTTCTTTCCTGTTCTCAGTGCCTAACCTAGTACTGGACTCTGAGAAGCTGTCGAAGTTTACTTATGCAGATGAATCAATTTTCAGGAACCTTTAGGTTATAGCTACTGTCTTCAAACTGTGCCAAGTTTTGTACTCATTTATGAATGTTTCGTGAATTCTATCCATAGGTTTCTGAAAATCAAGTGGCATTCATAATTTAATTTTTAATTTTACGTTTTCATTTTCATTTTCCAAATACTATTTGAGATATTTTAGTGAGCTAAAAAATGTGTGTATGTATGTGCGTGTGTGTGTGTGTGTGTTATATTTAACTAAAATCTTAAAATGGCTTAAATAAAATTGTTATTTTAGGAATAGGATAAATCGGTCATAATTTTGAAAGCTGGTATTAGATAGCCCAGGTAAAAATGCTACAAGTCTTAAACAAATCTGCAGTTTAGATTAAAAATGAAACTCTTTACCTATCTGGCTTTCTTGCAAAGACCTTCCGGGAATTTGAGTTCATCTTTCCTATACACATATGTTGTGTATCGACAGCAAATGCCCAGGATTTTATGAATTTTTACAAACAGATTAGCATGTCTATCTTCTTAAAGAAATTGAAACTATTGTTTTTTGAAAGTAATTTCTGTCATAGCACACAGAAGTCCATTATTCCTTACTAAGGAATGTTACCAGTACTTCCATTAAATGAGAGCACAGCTGCCACTTAGGGTAAAAAAACACAACAAAAATCTGCTGAAGGGTGGACATTTGTTCTGTCCTTTCTTTTCTTTGACTGAATAGTAAAGAAAATGCATGAATGAGGCACTATATGAGTTAGACTGAATTAATGTTGATTGGTGTTCAGCCAAACTGAAAATTGCATGTAAGCTGATCAATCTTAGACCAGTCAAAAGCAAAGCCATTTAAACAGTCCTTTGTTTACAAATATTAAGGGACTGGGCAGGGATTGAGGTGAACCTAGTTATCAAAGTGTTTTAAAGTACCTATCTTATCAATTTTCTAATCATGATGATTGATAATACTAAGTGTGCTGGCACCTTTATTCATTCTTGAAATGTAACTGTTATCTATGGTTTTCACATTCATCAGGTAGCTTATTCTGCCTCAATATTAATAAAAACTTTCAACACTGTTTAGGAATCAGATATTTCTTTTCAAATTGACATAAAAACAGAGAGGACTATTGGGAGGTAAAATAGGGTATTAATTTGCCTTAATTGTAGGTTTCATGTTCTGTCATATCTCTTGGATCAACTATATATTAGTAACTAGGCAGAAAATTTATTTTTCACTTATTTATTTCAGTCAAGCTAAGAGGGGCAATGATCTTGGAAACTGGAGCAGCCTCTGAATCAAATATGATCAATTTATTTCAGTATGAATACTTCCCCAAGGTCCTACATTATAGTTAATAATAAGCTTCAGTGAAGTCTGGGGCCCTGTGAATTTTGATGTACTTGACCAGTTAAGGCAATTAAGAAGTATTATTCATGCAAATGTTAATAAACTGTGGCATATGTATACCATGGAATACTATTCAGCCATAAAAAGATAGAGATTTTTATCTCTTGTAATAACCTGGATGGATTTGGAGAACACTCTCCTAAGTAAAGCATCACAGAATGAAAAAATGAGCATCACATGTACTCAGTAATAGTTTTAAACTAGTATATTAACAACTCCATGCTCATGAGAAAGAAAAACTCATTTAAATTCAAGAACATGGGAGGAGAAGAGAGGGTTTGGAGAGGGTTTGAAAAGTTCCCACTAAACAGGAACTATGCAAGGGTATATAGCATACTTTCTGGGTGATGAATTCAACTTCAGATCTGACTTTACCTTAAATGTAAACAATGTAACCTAATTGTATGTAACCTCATATTAATCTGAAATTTATAAAAAGAAGACTTATTCACCATAATTTTAAAGTATTTCTCATTAATGGACCACATAGAATTTTCCTGATATAACTTGTTAGATTGTATGTACTCCAAATAAATTGCAACATTTTGAGAATTGGCATGCTATCCTATTCATTATTATATCCCAGGTGCCTGGCACCATTTAAATATTTGAATTGAGTCAGATCTTCAATATCATGAGGTATTTGACATCAATAGTGAAAAAGAATCATTTACATATAGAAAAATTATTGCCTTTTGTTGTTGTTGTTATTGTTGCAGTTGCCACTGGTGTTCAAACTCCCCACCCTTGGTATATGGAGCCAGCACCCTACCCACTGAGCCACAGTTGCTGCCTGACTTGGTGCATTTTGTGTTTAAAATTATTGTATAAACTTTTAATTAAAAATAAAATAATTCAACAGTTTTAACCACAGTAGGCATTCAACAAAATTTTATTTTATATATATATATATTTTTTTTTTTCACAGTTTTTGGCCAGGGCTTGGTTTGAACCCACCACCTCCAGCATAAGAGGCTGGCACCTTACTCCTTTGAGCCACAGGTGCCACCCCTGTTTATTTTTTATTGTTGGGGATTCATTGAAAGTACACAGAACAGGTTGCATTGATTGCTTTTTTTTTTTTTTTGAGATGGAGCCTCAAGCTATCCCCCTGGGTAGAGTGCCGTGGCATCACGCTCACAGCAACCTCCAACTCCTGGGCTCAAGCGAGTCTCCTGCCTCAGCCTCCCAAGTAGCTGGGACTACAGGCGCCC
>CAUYTI010032734.1:0-18832 GCA_963575145.1 Galago senegalensis | reverse complement strand
GCTTCACTGCTCACAGCAACCTCCAACTCCTGGGCTCAAGCGAGTCTCCTGCCTCAGCCTCCCAAGTAGCTGGGATTACAGGCGCCCGCCACAACACCTGGCTATTTTTTGGTTGCAGCCATTATTGTTGTTTGGTGGGCCCAGGCTGGATTCGAACCCACCACCTTAGGTGTATGTGGCTGGCACCTTAGCCACTTGAGCCACAGGCGCCGAGCCATTTCTATTATTTCTATAAATGTCCTGAGCAGGAAGCCTTTGCCAGTCAGAATTAATCCATGTATATCATGCAAATCCCTACTTTCTTTATATCTGTGCCTATCCTCTTTTAGTTTTATAGTAAGTTGCAATTAACTGAGACAATACTATCTCACACTGATTAAATGCTTAATGTTCACAAAATGCTTTCGTACATTTATCTTGTGGTCAAACAAGACTGTAAAGAAAGCAGATTTTCTCGTTTTCTTGTTAAAGGCTAGACTCAGAAAAGCCAACAGATTCAGACTTTGGCTCCGGGATTTCCTTGTTCACTCAGCTTGTGTCCAGTCTGACCCAGGGCTTTCTCTCCAAGTTGGGAGGTTTCTTCTATTTTTGTAATGTATTTAAATATTTCTTGGCTCAGCACCTGTAGCTCAAGTGGCTAAGGTGCCAGCCACATACACCAGAGCTGGCAGGTTCGTATCTAGCCCGGGCCTGCCAAACAACAATGACAACTACAACCAAAAAATAGCTGGGTGTTGTGGTGGGTGCCTGTAGTCCCAGCTACTTGAGAGGCTGAGGCAAGAGAATCACTTAAGCCAGGAGTTGGAGGTTGTTGTGAACTGTAATGCCATGGCACTCTACCCAGGGCAACAGCTTGAGACTCTGTCTCAAAAAAATAAAAAAAAAGATAAAAGAAAAAAATTAAATATTTCTACCAAAAAATGTATTCTTATTACAGAAAACTTGGAAAATATGGAAAAGAAAGAAAAAAAAAATCACAGACTGAGTTCCTTGGATTTCCTTAGTTTTTTTGACTAAATCTATGGGAGAGAAGGAACAATTAACAGGTATTTGGTAATATTTATTCTGTTTTCACCCCTTTCCCTGCATTTAGCATAATGTATATTTTAATTTTATCTCCTCTTCCAGGGATCCTTCACAGGCAGTTTTTGACTCTAGGTCTTCAAAGCTGAGCTACAAAGCTAAGCTCTAAAAGGTTAGTCAAAATCCCCTAGCCGTCCCTGGAGAGATCAGCTATTGCCTGTCCTCCTTTCATTACCCTTCTTTTTCTTTCACATAACATTCTCCTTTCCTTCTGGCTGTATCAGTACCTTATGTTTTTATCTTTTATGACAATAAAAAGCTATTGTCATTTTAGTCTTAAAGTCACTAGCAGATTCTGCCTGCCCCTCCCAGGGCAGAGTCAAGGGCCCAGATGACAGTGGAGAGAATGGAAGGACAAACACAGAAACTGTTGCTTTCTCTAGTCTCTACTCAGTTTGTCAGTGGCTTCTCAGAAGGTGCACTGACCAAAGAGTGCTGGGAGGTACAGGGACTTTAAGAGCTCCAGATGTTTGGAGCCAGGAAACATTGAGCTCTAGCATACCTTGAATTCCCTCTTGCATTTTGCTTACTTCTCTAAATAACAGACATTATTAAGTGTTTATTGATGAATGTATGAATAGGTGAATGAGGGAAGTTATTTGGTCCTGCAAGTAGAAGTGGGAAACCATTGTACTGGTTTCTTGTAAATTAAAATCATCAGGATTGAATTCTTTGTCCCAAGGAATTAGAGCATTAGAGAAGTGGGAAACCATTGTACTGCTTTCTTGTAAATTAAAATCATCAGGATTGAATTCTTTGTCCCAAGGAATTAGACATTTGATTTTCCTCATCTATGGGATCAATGATATGAGACTATCTAGCCAACCAGCAGCCTTGGTTTCAGAGTATTCACAGCCTCCATATTGTCTGTCAGGTTTTCTGTTCCTCCTGTCCCAACAGAAAGAGCCCTTCAAGACTGTGTATGTTTGAGGTAAATCCCTGCTTTCTGGCAAGAAAGAACATAGACTGAAATGACAGCTGTGAGCAAAGAGGCTAAGGGATCAGCTGGAAGAGATGGGGAAAGGTCTCCCTCTTCTCCCTCTTCCACTCTAGTGGATATAGGAACACACTGGACTGGTGCTCATCTTCACAACAGAAGGACAGTAATAAGTGACCCTGAGCCCTGAGTCACCCAATAATTGTACATGAAATCTAAATGGGAATGAAGAGATAAAAGGCAGGGTAGAGCCAAAGTCTCAATGGTGAGCAAAGCATTTTTAGCTGGAATGTAAAGAATTTTGATAGCAGCATTTAAAGGAAATTCAAGCTGCCCTTCCTTTCAGTCCACAGATAGATAATTCACAATTGTTTGGGTCAGACTTACAATGTTACTGATTTTAGAAACCTAATACTAATCTTAGCATTGGCTTTGGCATAGGATCTATGCAATGTTTTAGATCTTTATGAAAAGGTATTTTTAATTTTTTACGGAAATGGTATTATTTTCTTGGAAGCTTATGGCTTCTGTTTTATACACTGTTGGTGGATGTGCTTTTAATTGTGCTGAATTGATCAATACATTTAAAATACAATAAAAGGGCTCGGTGCCTGTGGCTCAGCGGCTAGTGCACCAGCCACGTATCCCTGGGGCTGGTGGGTTTGAACCAGTCTGGGCCTGCTAAACAACAATGACAACTATAACAACAACAAAAAACAGCCGGGTGTTGTAGTGGCCACCTGTAGTCCCAGCTACTTGGGAGGCTGAGGCAAGAGAATTACTTAAGCTTGTTGTGCCTGGATTTTTCCCGATCCCCCAAGAGTTAGTCCGAGACACACTCGGATGTAAAGATCATGAGGCAAGCTTTATTCAAGCCCAGGCCTGGACTCTCCTGGTGAGCACACTCAGGAAGAGCCCCGACCCTGAGGTGCAATCAGTTTTTATAAGGTACGGAAAACAAGAAGGGGAGGGGTAAAGTACGGGTACAATTTTGATTGGTTGCTAGGGGCATGGGCAGATTACAGGTTAGGCATTAGCTCATGATTGGGCATAGGTTTCGTGCCCTGGGGTGGTGCTATCTTTGGGATGGGTGGGGGACGTTATGCTGACTCATTGGGCCTAAGATGGCAGCAGTGACCATCATTAAATGGTGTTGGCTCAGCCCCCACAAGCCCAAGAGCTGGAGGTTGCTCTGAGCTGTGATACCACAGCTCTCTATCAAGGGTGACAGTGAGACTCTGTCTCAAAAAAATAAAAATAAAAAAATAAAATAAAATACAATAAAAGAATTCAGGCCCAATGTATAAGTTGAGTATCTCTTATCCCCAAATAATTGGGAACAGAATTGTTTCAGATTTCAGATGTTTTTCAGATTTTGGAATATTACCTGTATTTAAATACTCCTTTAATTTCAGATTTTGGAGCATTGCCAATTTCAGAATTTTGGATTAGGGATGCTCGACCTACATAGAGAAACTTTCTGTTATCATGAATAAACTGAAAATATCTTTTAAGTATAGGCTTCCACTCTTTGTAATAAATTATAGGATTAAATAGCAGGTATTAATTGAGGATCTACTATGTATCCAGTGATAGAATCAGGTACCTGCCCAAAAAAACTTACCCTGCCCAGGCAGGGTCAGGTTCATGGCAGGAATGGTCACACTGATGTCTCTCCCAGGAAATAGGAATGCCACCAGGCCTGGTGGCCCTAACCTTTAAGTCCCTGTCTGCCATAGCCCACATGTAGATTTCTTCCTATCAGGAATCTTACCCCACTTGCACTCTAGGTGGAATAAAAGCCACTTTAATCTCATGAATTGGATCTCCATTTTTCCTTTTGTCTCACATCTGGGAATGATTTTATCCTTGGGTCCAGAACCTTTCATCTGGTGCCAAAACCTAGGATTGGGGAGAAGCCCCTTTGAGGAGCTGAAAATATACCCCACTGAACCTAACCAAATGGACCTTATTCCCTCAAGATGAAGAGAAACAGTGCACTCTGATCTTGCCTAACATTCATCCACTTTTTTTTCTGTATTTCTTTCCTATTCCTAGTCTAACCACCCCCCCTTTTGCACTCTTGCATATTTTTATGTGATCTCTCAACTCCTTTTACCTGTAGTGGAGGCTAAATTCCCTCCCTCTTCCCCCCAATGTGCCCCCTGGTGCCCTACTGTGGGCCCAGGTCCCTCTGGATGGTTGAGGTCATGTACTGAGGTAGTAGAGCCCTCTTTTGACCAAAGTCATAAGTGGAGAGTCTGGGTAATCTCCCCATGCTAGCCTCACCAACTCTACTGTGGGTCTGGATTGTTTTCAGTAGTTCAGTTCAGTGAACCGGGTTCACTTATCTAGAATCTTCCCTGAGCAACCATAGCCCCCTCTGGTTGCAGTCTCCATTGTTTATTGGTCCTTTTGTTCCCTTTATTTTCTACTTATAGCCTCTTCCAGGTTACCTTTAATCTCATTTACTTTCTTCCTCCAGTTTTTAGAATAGGCACCACTCAGTCATGGATTCCCCCTTCTTCACCTCTAAGCTGTCTTCTAACTCACCTGAAATCTCTACATCTCTATCCTGACCTCAAACCTAAACATTTCATTTTTCTATGTAATACTGCTTGGCCTACATACGAACTTGGCAGTGGTTCACATTGGCCTGAATATGGCACCTTCGATATCTCAATTCTCATTGATCTCAAAAATTACTGTTACAAATCAGCCAAATGGTCGGAGATTCCTTACATTCATGCATTTCTCACACTCTGAAATATTCCTTCCCTGTGTTTGTCCCGTGAACCCTCTTCAAATTCTTGTGTGAATAACTCCAAATTTTGCAGGCTCATCTGACTCTCCATTGTCTTCTTTTGATCTGGCAGATAACAGCCCCCCTCCTCGACTTCCCTACTGGCAAACTTCTACCCCACCCTCCCCTTCACCAATTCCCCAATGCCTGGTAAGAGAAAAAACAAATCTGGGACGAAAAAACCTGCCAGACCCAGCTTCCCCGCCCCATACTAGGTCTGCCTGCACCTTTAGACCTCCCACTTCCAAAATACCTCAACTCTTATACCCTTCTCTGAGAGGTTGGGGGAATGGAAGGCATTGTCACGGTTCATATCCCATTTTCTCTCTTAGACCTCTCCCACATAAATCAAAGATTAGGCTCATTCTCTACAGATCCCACATAATACTCTCAACAATTTAGATATCTAACTCAATCATGATTTAACCTGGCATGATTTTTATGTTATCATCACCTCCACTCTAACTTGGGTGGAAAGAGAGCAAGTCTGGACTCAAGCCCAAATTTATGCTGAAGACCTACGCAGGATAGATCAAAGTCTGCCAGAGGGCACTAGGGCTGTTCCCCTGGAAGACCCCAGTTGGAATTACCAAACTGATGCTGCTGGAATCTGCCTGCGTAACCACATGGTCCAGTGTCTCTTAGAGGGACTAAAGAAATCAGCCCGTAAAGCTGTCAATTATGAGAAGTTAAAAGAAATTACCCCAAAATGAGATGAAAATCCTGCCCAGTTTTTAGCTCGTCTTAATGAAGCTCTCCAGCGATTTACTGCCCTATCCCCAGAAAGCTAGGAGGGCAGACTCATTGTTAACATGCATTTTATTTCTTAGTCTGCAACTGACATCCAGAAAAACTCAAAAAATCCCCCCAAGGTCCCCAAACCTCTCAGCAGATCTTACTAACCTGGCTTTTAAAGTTTTTAATAATTGTGAGGACACTTTTAAAAGGCAGCAGTTCTCAAAATTCCAGTTATTGGCTTCTGCTATTAGACAAAACCCGGCAATTTCTCAGAATTCCCCAAGTACTCTTAAAAAAAGAGATATCCCCTAGGACTATGTTTTTTTTTTTTTTTTTCTGAGAGCCTCAAGCTGTCACCCTGGGTAGAGTGCCATGTTGTCACAGCTCACAGCAACCTCCAACTCCCAGGCTCAAGTGATTCTCCTGTCTCTGCCTCCCAAGTAGCTGGGATTACAGGCACCTGCCACAACACCCGGCTTTTTTTTGGGTTGCAACTGTCATTGCTGTTTGTTGGGTCTGGACTGGATTCAAACCCACCAGCTCAGGTGTATGTGTCTGGTGCCTTAGCCACGTAAGCCACAGGCACCGAGCTGGGACTGTGTTTTAAATGTGGCAGGCCAGATCACTGGTCAAAACTATGTCCAAAGCCAAACCCTCCTCACAAACTGAATCCAGCCTGCAGAAGGCCTCACTGGAAGTTTAACTGGCCAAGTTCTTCTGAGAATCTGGTTCTCAGACATTCCCAGAATGGGGTTAAATTCTGCCCAGGTTCTCCTGAGAACCTGGTTCATGGACACACCCAAAATGTGCCTGAATTTCCTGACCTTCTAGACCTAGCTGTTGAAGATTCATGGTTCTTGGAAGGGGAGGATCAGAGTGCCCCCTGGATAATTAGGAAGTCTAAACTCCAGAGGGATTTGCTAGTGGAAGGTAAGCCAGTTTCTTTTTTAATAAACATGTGAACAATGTTTATTATTTCCACACTGCCATCTTATAAAGGTCTTTAGAACCTACAGAGATCTCGATGATAGGTATTAATGGTAATGTAATCCACCCCCATGGTACTCCACCTTTATGGTACACACTTTCTTACATTCATTCCTTATTATTCCCTCATGTAATGTTCCCCTACTAGGTAGAGATATTCTCTCAAAATTACAAGCAACCTTGACAATCCCACTTGTTCACACCTCTCACTACCCATCCTATTCCTCTCCAACTCCTCCCCACCAACACCTCCATTTTCTCAATCTGACCACCCTGTAGATCCTATTGTAATACTACACCCTTTTCCAAATATTTCTTTTTCCCTTACCTAATCCTGAAGACACCTGGTTTATTAATGGCAGTTCTTTTAAGCCCACTGTCACTCCACTGCCAAGGCAGGTTTTGCTATTGTGTCTTCTTCCACATTATCACATCTGTTACTCTGCCCTGGGCACTTCCTTGCAACAAGCAGAACTCTTAGCCCTCATCAAAGCCTTACTACTCCACCATGCAGCCATATGGCAAAAAAAGGGATTCATTACCGCCCAAGGCTCCTATACCATCAATGTCATACTCATTAAAGACCTCCTAAATGGAGCTATACTTCCAAAGAAAATTGTAAAGGTTACTGTAAAGGTCACTGTAAAGGTCATCACATTATTCCTAGATTTGGTCTCCCTAGCTCTATTCAGAGTGAAAACAGCCCAGCTTTCATTAGCCACATCACCTCCCAAACCTCATAAGCCCTAGGAATTCTGTGGTGTCTATGTGTGCTTTATAGACCCCAACCATCAGGAAAAGTAGAACAGATGAATAGCATCCTTAAACAACATCTAACAAAATTAGTACTCCAACACAAAAAAGATTGGATTAAGCTCCTCCCCATTGTCTTACTCCACATTCACTCCACCCCTCGCAGACCTCTTTTATAGCCCTTTTGAAATAATGTATGGCAGAACTTGTGACGAACTTAGAAAAACAATCAATCAGCTTTACCCCAACTCTCAGCAGGGAAAGTCACAGACCAATCCACAGGGCAACAAGTTCTCCTCAAATCTCTCTTGCCCTACAAGACTTTATCTCCCCATTGGATAGGCCCTCACCTGGTTCTTTACAGCATCCCCATGGCTGTTTGCCTTGTGGACCCCCTAGTTTGGATTTGCCTATCTCAAATAAAACTGTGTCCTACAGAAAAACTTCCAACACTGAAGAACTATCATTGGAAGTCGCAAGTACTGTCCCCTGCCACCTTAAACTCACCAGAATCTCTGAAGAATCCACATCCTAATAAATGTGTAACATTCCTCCCCAATTTTTTCATTTTCTCTGTAACTTTTTTCAGAGTGCCTGACTACTTTCACATGTTCAAAGTTAGAACAACCTCCTTGAAGCCTCTAAAAATCTGTGGCTACAGGACACCTTCCAAGACTTTCTCCCTGAAGAAACCCAATTTTCTTTCTTCTTTTTTTCCTTCTGGCTACCCCTCCTGTCAATTCTGGCCTTTCTCCCCTACCCATTGACCTCAACTGATGATAAAGTCACTAATTATAATCCTTCTCATTCTCAGTTACAGATGAGCAATTCCTTGCTTCATCTCTCAATTTATTGAGCAGACAATCACCTGAAAACTACTCATATCCTCGCCCTACTGGATACCAGCCACCTCAAACTGAAAAAACCAAAGAATTCCTATAAAACCACTCCCCTCCCCTTTCCTCTCCCTCTCATTCTTTTTGTAGGCAGCCCATGTAGCCCCTTCCCCTGCAAGAAGCAGAGATGCCATGCCCATCACCCTACCTCCTTATAATAAACTAAGGAGGTTGGTATGATAGAATCAGGTACCTGCCCAAATAAACTTACCCTGCCCAGCCGGGGTCAGGTTCATGGCCCTCCCAGGAAATAGGAATGCCACCATTCTTCCCAGCCCTAACCCTTTAAATCCTTGTCTGCCATAGCTCACATGTGGATTTCTCCCCAGTCAGGAATCTCACCCCACTTGTACTCTAGGTAGAATAAAAACCACTTTAATCACATGAATTGGATCTCTGTTTTCCTTTCATCTTGTGTCTGGGAATGATTTTATCCTTGGGTCTGGAACCTTTCACCCAGTACTGAGCAACTGCAGGGTGTGATAGAAGATCAAACAAAAGGAAAAAACATAAATGTCCTGCTAGTTTTATAACAAACTACATATATTGAACGTGGTGTAAATATTTCAAAAGCCATTCAACTTCATATCTTTTAAGCATCTTATAGAGGCTACTTCTTTATTTTGTTTTGTTTTGTAGTTCCCAACTACTTTTCTCTCTAATGTTAGCCAATTGTTCTAAAACTAAACAATGCTTATTGGTCATGACAAAAGCGGGGAGGGGAGGTTTCAGTATTATACTTTTTCCAGTTGTATTGCAAAAAAGGCAAATAGATCTAGAATGTTTCATTAGAAACATGGTCTCCCTCATCAAAGCATGGGATGTCCTATCAATGTGACATAATCATGAATGCTGGTGGCTTAATAGGCTCTCTGTTACCTAGGAATCTGTGACTCAGCACTTGGCCCCTAGGAAGTAGGTTGTTAGTAGGCTGCCAAGCTCAAGATGGGCTTCAGGTCATCCAAGCAAACTCCTTAAAAGACTTTTTAAAATAAGGCCAGGTGTGGTGGCTCACTCCTGTAATCCTAGCACTCGGAGAGGCTGAGGCAAGTGGATTGCCTGAGTTCATGGATTCAAGACCAACCTAAGCCAGAGTAAGACCTCATCTCTGAAAAATAGCCAGGTGTTGTGGTAGGCACCTGTAGTCCCAGCTACTCAGGAGGCTGAGGCAAGAGAATTGCTTGAGCCCAAGAGTTGGGGGTTGCTGTGAGCTATAATGCCATGGTACTCTAACTAAGGATGACAAAGTGAATCTCTGGTTTCCAAAAAAATATCTTTTTTTAAATAAATGAGGGCCTAAGGTATAGAGATGGGAAGCCATTTGCCAAGGTAGTGAGTTATTGCCAGAGGAATGTCAGGAAAAATTGTGAAATTTGGGAAAAAAATTACTGGGTATCCCTCAGAATGCTAGGCATTGACCAGTGAACCCTTCTAGGTTATCTGATTCTATAATAATCTACAACTTTCATTGTCTTTAAACTATTTTAAATTCTATAAAGTTGTAAAAAACTGAGGGTGCTACCAATTATTCTTGTCTTTAAAAATGCAAATGAATTGGTCTTGTGGAGGTGCAGTTGTTAGCAATTGATCACGACTTCTCACACACATGAAGCTAGTTTTGCATTAATTCATTTCAGCCTTTCTAGTTGTCTCTTGAACCAATGTTTAACATCTTACTAGGTCTGTTCTTAATGAGTTAAAAATAAAAGCTTTGACATGTGTTCATTTTATATTTGTATGGCAGTCATAATTTTACTTAAAAAAATTATTGTTTAACAGGAAGAAACCACGATTTTAGTAACTGCTGTTTCTTTTGTTTAAAAAGCAAAATTCAACAAATTTAGTTTTAAAGACCAAATTGGCTTTTATTAATTTCTTATGAATTGGGGCAGCATCTCATATTATAAAATAGAATAAGTGCTCTGCTGAGTATGTCAGAAAAATTGGTTTTTATAAGGTGAGAACAAGGAAACAAAATAATTGAAAAAAGAGGATTGGTTAACCTAAGGTTACTTCAGCACCTTTTCTTGTAAGGGTTAAAGGAGAGGGGACTTCCCTATCATGCCAGCTCATATTAATTGGACTCCTTTTGATTGGTTGCTGGGAATCTCTTATTTTCAGGAAAACTGGTCTATTTGGGGTCATTAAAATTTCTATTTGACTATATGGTGCTTAGCATGAACAGTTTCGTTTTGAATTGGTCTTTCAAACTCTAATATAGGAGCTTAGTCCAGAAACAGTGGCCTCCAAGAATTTTTTTTGGGGGAGGGTCAGAGTCTCTGTAGCCCAGGGTGGAGTGCCATGGCCTCAACTTAGCTCACAGCAACCTCAACCTCCTGGGTCAAGCTATCCTTCTCCTTCAGTCTCCCAAATAGCTGGGACTATAGGTGCATACCAGCATGCCTATCTAATTTTTCTATTTTAAGTAGAGACGGGGGTCTCTCGCTTTGCTCAGGGTGATCTCAAACTCCTGACCTCAAGCATTCTCCCACCTTGGCCTCTGAGAGTGCTAAGATTACACTGTGACCTTTTGTGTCTGCTTTCACTTAAAATAATGTTTTGGAGGTCTACCCACATTCAACATTTCTCAGTACTTCATTCCTTTTATGACTGAATAAAATCCCATGTGTCTACCAAAATTTGTTTAATCTATTCATATGTTGGTGAACATTTAAGCCATTTCTACCTTTTGGCTGTTGTAAATAGTGCTGCTATGAATGAACGTGAAGGTTCATGTGCTTGTTTGAGTACCTACCTAGGAATGGAATTGCAGCATTAGGTGGTAATTCTATGTTTAATATTTTCAGGAATGCCAAACTGTTTCTGCAGAGGCTGAACACTTTACATTCCCACCAGCAATGTATAGGATTCTAATTTTTCCACATCCTTGCCAACCCTTGTTATTTTCAGTTTTTAGAATCACAGGTAGTCCTGGGTTACAAATGAGATAGGTTCTATGGGCTTGTTCTTAAGTTGAATTTGTGCGTAAGTTGGAACAGGTACGTTTATTTACCTATTACTTATAATAGCCTCTATTCATAGGTGTGAGCTGTATGTCAGTTGGATGTTTGTAACTGGGGCACCTACTGTAACATCCTCTTATTATAAGTGGGAGTTTTATGTAAATTGGATGTTTAAAACTCAGGGACTGCTTGTATGCCCATCTAGTGAGTATAAATTAGTACCTCATTGTGGTTTTGATATGCATTTCTTTTATGACTAAAGACATTGAACATCTTTTCATGTGCTTGTTAATCATACAGAATTTTGACCAATGCATTATATATTTAATATACTAGGGAAATTGGTTTTTCAAAAGAAATATTTGAAGGGCTGGATGCGGTGGCTCATGCCTGTAATCCTAGCACTCTGGGAGGCTTAGGTGGGTGGATTGCATGAGCTCACAGGTTGGAGACCAGCCTGAGCAAAAGCAAAACCCTGTCTCTACTAAAAATAGAAAAACTGGCTCAGTGCCTATAGCTCAAGTGGCTAAGGTGCTAGCCACATACACCAGAGCTGGTGGGTTCACATCCAGCCCGGGCCTGCCAAACAACAATGACAACTACAACCAAAAAATAGCTGGGCATTGTGGTGGGGGCCTATAGTCTCGGCTACTTGGGAGGCTGAGGCAAGAGAATTGCTTAAGCCAAGGAATTGGAGGTTGCTGTGAGCTGTGATGCCATGGCACTCTACCCAACGTGACAACTTGAGGCTCTGTCTCAAAAAATAGGAAAACTGAGGCAAGAGGCTCTCTTGAGCTCAAGAGTTGAAGGTTGCTGTGAGCTATGATGCCATAGCACCCTACCCAGGGCAAGAGCTTGAGATTCTGTCTCAAAAAAAAAAAAATTTGATGACTTCCACTATAATACATTATAATTACCCTGTAATTTGAGTTTCTTAATGTAAGATTTTATATATTAACTTTTCTTAAAGTGATTCCTACAGAATAAGTTATGTTTTCCAGAGATAAACTGGAAAGGATTTTCTCCACCCCAGCATGACATTCACTCTTTTCACAGGCCACACCTATATCAAGCAAGTAAATGCTTTTAAGGACCTCAGAAAAATGTTGCCATGGTGATAATATCTGTCCTACTGAAACACTGCTATGTGAGCTGTTTTATGCACTAAAATTTTACTTCCAGCTGTCTCTTTTCTAAGATCTATTTGCTAATTTGATTTTCAGATGTAGATATATAGTACATTTTAAAATAAAGATAAAGCAACAATACTAACTAAACTTTAATGAGTATCTCTTTACTAAGTCTTTTATATAGGTTATCTTCTTTAATTCCAGAAAAATGTCAGCTCCTAAAGGTAGTATTTTGGGGGGAGGTTTGTGTCCATTTTTGTGTCCTAGCTTCTTACATGGGCCTGCCACAGAGCAAGTGTTCAACAAAAAATTTTTTTTATTGTTGGGGATTCATTGAGGGTGCAGAGAACCAGGTCACACTGATTGCATTTGTTAGGTAAAGTTCCTCTTATAATTATGTCCTGCCTCCAAGAGGTGTGTCCACCATACCCCTTACCCTCCTCAACAAATGTTATGGTGTAAACAACCCTTTGAGGTAGTTATTGTGATTATCTTTATTTTAAAAATGAGAAAGCTGAGGCTGAGAAATACAAAGCAGTTTTCTCGGGTCATACAGATGGGTAGTAGTGGAACTCCAATCAGAACTCAGGTAGCTTGCTGCAGAGCTAACCATGTTGCTTTTAAGCCATAGTGTTCAGAATATCACTTTCACTTCTTCCTTCTACATTCTGCAAGGTGTTCAGCTATTTTTTTTTCAAACAAACAAGAAGCAATTAAATTCATTTTAGTTTAATACCTATTAATGGCCATCTGTGTACCCTTGGATATAATATTGAGAACTGAGAGTTAGGAAAACAATATTATATTAAGGAGTCTGAAACTAATTGGGTTACTTCATACTCTTTCTAGACTTTGAACTCCTTATATTAGTAAAATGTTAAAGTTGGACTGAAAAATCTAAGTGTGCTCTAGCAATAAGGTATGATGATTTTAAGAAATAGCATTAAGTAAGTAGGGTGCCGGCCACATACACTGAGGTTGGGTTTGACCCCAGCCCAGGCCTGCTAAACAACAATGATAACTGCAACCAAAAAATAGCTGGGCATTGTGACAGGTACTTGTAGTCCCATACTCAGGAGGCTGAGGCAAGAGAATCGCTCAAGCCCAAGTGTTGGAGGTTGTCGTGAGCTGTGCACCACAGCATTCTACCGAGGGTGACAAAGTGAAACTCTGTCTCAAAAAAAGAAATAGCATTAAGGCTAGGTGCAGTGGGTCATGCCTGTAATTCTAGCACTCTGGGAGGCCAAGCTGGGTGGAGAGCCTAAGTTAATGAGTTCGAGTTCCAGACCAGCCTGAGCAAGAGTGAGACCTCATCTCTAAAAATAGCCAGCTGTTGTGGTGGGTGCCTGTAGTCCCAGCTACTTGGGAGGCTGGGACAAGAGAATCACTTGATTTCCTGAACCAGCGTAGGGAAGGGGAATGCACCAGAGTGGAAGTGGCAGGGATTGAGGAAAATATAGCACAAGAGAAGACACAGAAACAAAAGGTGGGATGGGGAAAATCTGACTGAGCTGATGGCTGCAACCAGCACCAAAGCACAAAATCAGCTTTATTTTATAGTATCTTGATAGTGTTTTCTACTGGGAAGTAGCGTAGACAATATGGAGAAGTAGCATAGAAAAAGATGCATCTTTGGTCTTATACTATGATTGGAAAATGTAAATGACTTTAATAAAGGCAAAGGATCCTATTAATGGTTTCTGCTCAACTTCCTTAACATATGATAAGAAGTCAAAAGGAAAAGATCCCAAGGATCTCTGCACAGTTCTTAAAAATTAACTGGATAAAGAAAGAGCTACATGACTTCTGGCAAAGGGAGCATGAAGAAAGGAATATGGTTGTTTTGGGAAAGGAGAAGCAGTTGGGGGTTCATTTCTGGGATGTTCCCCAGGCTATGGGGGCTCTGCCACCTCACAGCCAGCTCTCCACAACTTGAGCCTAAGAGTTTGAGGTTTCTGTGAGCTGTGATGCTACAGCACTCTACTGAGGGTGACAAAGTGAGACTGGACTGTCTCAAAAAAAAAAAAAAAAGAAATAGCATTGTTAAGGTCATAATGAACAACTTGCTTACTGCAGGTAGGGGTGGTGGGGGGCATCACTGGTTTATATACTTTAATCTTTATAGGAAATGAAAAATGAGGAAGGGGCACCAAATTGATCAGTGTATTATGGCAGTGGTAGCATGTATCACTAGAAGAGAAAGCAATTATCCAAGTAAAAAGGAAGCCTCAACTAACCCCTAATTTCAAAGAATGAAATTTACTTCTGTCCTGACCCTTTCCTTTGAGAAATGTAGTATCCTAACGTAACTTAATGTTTTATAGTTTCTCAATGCTTTCTTCTCCTTTGTGCCCACAACTATTCTGATACGTAGTTTGGGGAGAATAGTATTAGGAAAACCAATGCCTTGGCAAGCTTCTACCATCATCTAGTGATGATTTTCAATCTTGATTTTTTTAATTAAAAAAAACTCAGAATATTAGGGGGTACACATTTTATTTACATACCTTTTTTTTTTTTTACAGATTAAGTCGAAGTTCTACATTATGTATGCCCTTTACCCAGATAGTGTGCACTGTACCCAATGGCTGCGAATTAATCCATCCCCTCCCCCCAGCTTGATTTTTCACTGAAATTTACTTCTACATGTGCACTTAAATAGAGATTGATTAATTCCAGTTTGGTACAATCTTGTTTTTCTGATGCTTTGACTTTTCTTCAACTTCTGGGATAAGATATACTTATGATATCTTATGACATAAGATATACTTATGATATACTTATCCCAGAAGTTGAAGAAAATGTAAAATTATTATTTTTAATGCTGTCAATTTTTCTTTTAATTCCTTTGGTTAAAAAATATTTATACTTCATGACATTTTCCCTTAGGTTTCTAGAATAATATGTTGCCTCATAAAACAGATAATAATAGGGTAGCAAAATTTCCAAGACAATGTATTAACTATTTTTTTAAGAGATGGAGTCTCACCCTGTTGCCCAGGCTGATGTGCAGTGGCTACTCACAGGTATGATCATAGTACTTTATAGCCTTGAGCTCCTGGGCCTCAGCCTCCCTAGTGGCTGTGACTACAGGTATATGCTACTAATCCTCGCTCTTGTGTTAAGTTTTCTAGGAAAAAGATCTTAGGTATAAAATGTGATTTTAAAAGCTTACTTATTTTATACTTTATGTTGGGTCAAATGATTATATTTCTTATTCTTTAAAAGTCTAGTTAATAAATACACCAAATACTTATTAGGTATCTGGTGTGTACAAAGCACTACGCTACAAGAAATTAAAAGACAACCCTTGCCCTCAATCCTATAAAAGTTATAGAACTTACCAACCACAGCATTTTTTTTTTTAAGACAGAGCCTCAAGCTCTCCCCCTGGGTAGAGTGCTGTGGCATCAGAGCTCACAGCAACCTCCAACTCCTGGGCTCAAGTGAGTCTCCTGCCTCAGCCTCCCAAGTAGCTGGGACCACAGGCGCCCATCACAAGGCCTGGTTATTTTTTTGGTTGCAGCCATAATTGTTGTTTGGCAGGCCCTGGCTGGATTCGAACCTACCACCTTAGGTGTGTGTGGCTGGCGCCTTAGCCACTTGAGCCACAGGTGCCGAGCCTATGCTAGAATATTGTGAGTGCTTCAAGCTAAATGTAAAGTGTTAAGGGAAGTCAAGATGAAGATAGCCCTTTCAGCAATAGTGCTTGAGAAAAGTTGCATGGAGAAGGAGGTAGGTAGAAATCTTGAGGAGGTATACACATATCAAGAGTGAGAAAGTGAGAGTGAGAGAGATGGAGAGGGAAAAGAGAAAGACATTAACAGGTAGAGGGAATAGTATGAGTATAGGTTCAGAAGGAGGAATATTCAGTGTATATTTGGGGAATCATAATGAATCAGAAATTGTGAACAAATTTGCACTCCCTGACAAAAATTGTTAGATGAGTCCCTCCAATAAATTGGTTCTTTGTATATGCCCATCAGTGTTCTTTTCCCACTCAGACCCCATCTTAATTAAAATAAATTATAAACAAGTAATTAATTCAACAAACATATATTGAGTACCAGCTCTGTCCTAGGTGCTTTGCTAGGAGCATGAGCTATAATGATAAATTAGCTTTGTCCTTGAAGAACTCACAGTGGTGAAGACCAACTCTTAGTTAGAAAAGGAGTATATACAGAGTTCCCATTTTATTTGAAATAGATCCACCTTGAAAAGAATGACCTTGGTTGTGTTGGGCTGATCGCCTGAGCTCTGTTTTTAGCTCTTGGAGCAACCTCAAGATGTGTGACATACCAGGAGAACAGCTGCATACTATATTCTGAAAATGACGAAAGTAGTGCCTCTGTTTTTCCAGATCCACAGTGATGACTCTCACTGGAAAGGAGAGCCAAGATCTTTCTCTGCTGGCTTATGCTATTGGATGAGTTATTCCACACGATTTTAGAGGGGAAGTTTCAGATTTTCTTGTTTTTGTCCTAAAGAAAGGAGATACAGAGAAAAGGGATGAGAGGATCATAAACTATAGAGGCCCCTCATTTTAAAAAATGTACAGAGTTCACCATTGGTATTTCTTTCTTTTTTTTATTAAACCACAACTGTGTACATTAATGCAATTATGGGGTACAATGTGCTGGTTTTATATACAATTTGAAATCGCCATTGGTATTTCTTAGTGTAGCAAGAGATAGCAGTAATGATAGATATTTATTGAGTGCTTACTTTGTGCTGAACACTATGATAACAACAGGCAACATCCCATTTAATCCATACAACAGTACTCAAAATCAGCTACATTTTCATTACCTTTTACATATCAGGAAACAAAGCTTAAAAATAAGTAACTTTCCCATGTCACATTCCTCATAAATAGGTCTAATGGAAGGTGTATCAGAATGGGTTTTATATTTTATATTATTATTATTATTTTGAGACAGAGTCTCATTTTGTTGCCCTTGGTAGAGTGCTGTGGTATCATAACTCATTGCAACCTCAAACTCTTATGCTCAAGTGATTCTCCTACCTCAGCCTCCCAAGTAGCTGGGACTATAAAAGGTCACTTTATATGTATATGACATGTGTATTGCTTTCACCTTAGGACTCTCCTGGAAAAATTGTGATGTTTGTCTTTTTATTTTCCTTTTTTCCCCCTCCTGAATCTCTTATCCATTCTTAACATGATTTCCTTCCTTTACTTACTGTACCACCAAAGTGACCCTATCTACTCTAGGAAGTTCTGCACCTGTTTCCTGAGCTGCTGCTTGGGTTCTAGGCTTCTTTCATCATCTATATGTGCACCTCTAGCTTCTCCTAATGAAGTTTTGACTCATTTTAGTGCTTCTCATCAGATCATCTTAAAGGCTAATCTGATAATTAATTCTAGTGGATTCCATTGGGTTAATGTCCAACACTAATAGGCTAGCCTTCACATTTAAAAGGCCATCCAGAGGTATACTTTAATTCCTATTTATTTATTTAAGGCCCAGGTCACATACAATCTTATTTATTTAATGATCATTTGTTTAGTGGTACCGTGAGTCATATGCTGTGATAGACTGAGTAAGACCTACCTCCTACTCTTTGGATCTTCACAGACTTTAGAGACAGACTTGTAAAGAAAAACAATTTGGTATCACATAAATACAATAAAGGAGGTGTGAACAAAGATTGAGTGTTCAGTGTGGAATAGCTAGCAGGACCCGTGGCACTCAAGAAGAGAGACCATTGTGACAGGCACGAAGGAGAAATGGGAGTGGACCAGTTTGAGAAGGTAAAGAGAATCTCAGGCAAAGAAAATACAATCAAAGACACAGATGACCAACAATATTATCCATTGCTATTTACTCCATCCTTATTATCAGTCAGGCACAGAGATTTGGATACATTATCTCACTTAGCTCTCACAAAACCTTCATAAATGGGTATATTTGTACTATCCATTTTATAGATCTGCAAATTGAGGTTTTGGGGAAAGTTGTATAGCTTGCCTAAGGTTGTCTAACATGGCAGAGCTAGGACTAGAACAGTGGTTCTCAGCCTTCCTAATGCTGCAGCCCTTTAATACAGTTCCTGTGGGTCATGACCCACAGGTTGAGAACTGCTGGATTAGAATCAAGATCTATCTGATTCCAAAGCCTATATCTTGACCCTTAAATTATTGAAGAAATGTATACAACTTGATGATTTGATATACATATTGTGAAATAATCACCACAAAGTCATTAATCTATCATTTCACATAGTTCTCTATGTGTGTGTGTGTATGTGTGTCTGGTGAGACACTTATCCTAAGTGTATAGTTAGTTACCCATAGTCACTATGCTATACATTAGATCTCCAGAACTTCCTCATCTTGCAAAGCTGAAACTTTCTTTCTTTCTTTCTTTTTTATTAAATGATAACTATGTACATTAATGCAATTCTGGGGTACAGTGTGGTGTTTTCATATACAATTTGAAATATTTTCATCAAACTGGTTAACATAGCCTTCATGTCATTTTCTTAGTTATTGTGTTAAGACAATCATATTCTACTCTTAG